>CAXKVY010014913.1:0-17855 GCA_964058915.1 Tetropium fuscum | reverse complement strand
TGAACCACCGATGCTTGGGAATAACTTACCTTGCTGATTAGAAACGGCAAAGATGAATTTACAATAACTCCGTTCACAGCATCACTCATGTACCCGTTGGCCTTGAAATTTATGTAACGACAATGTCTCTACAGCATAGTGAATATACGTATGTATACCATAGCGTCACAGTCTCAATATTCTTTCGCTTTTGTTGAATTCAAGGCAATGAACAGTGTTAATAAATCGGAATATATTCATATTTATAACACATTACAAATAAATTTTCAAATGAACACAGTGTGTACAGAAGCGAATTATTTAGAAGTTGCACAATTTCTTTCGGTTTTGTTGGAGCTCTTCACAATGATGTACCTAGATACGATTTATTTAATTGAAGCCATTCGCTAGTTTCCTATTTATACTCGTTTCATTTAAACATATTGATATAAATGTATCAGGCAGATATTTGCCTATGGAAAGATTACAAAATTTTAAATTGTGTAATCTTGTATAATGTGTTACTTTTTCCCTTTTGCATTTCTTGGAGCTGCAGAAACAAACAAATATATTTCAATATTGTAACCACTGGGGTTTTTACCAGATTGACCGATGTTGAAATGAAAGGGAGCGTCGGGGTTTGCAAAAATATGTATACATACATAAATATATACACACATGATCTCATAGTCCTGGGTTCGTCGCGTATGCTTTAAAGTTAGAAGGGGAAATCTTAATATCGAAACATGGGGATTTAGCTTACCTCATATGCTCTCATGATGTCGGTGTTAATCCTGTATGGCTAAAACCTCACATCATCACTAAGATTCACGAACTAACTTTGTCGGATAATATTGAATTTCGTTGGTCAAGAGATTAATTCAAATAACTTCAAACCAAGATATATATTTAATATTTAACAGAATAAATTACGCTGACAATAAAACATTTACACTAAACAAACTATAAATTTGAACACAACCAGATGCGTCGCGCAAATAATGAATCTATTCACATGAAAACAAAGCTAACCGCTAGGGTTAAGTAGACCTAATTCTAATAGAACAATTTTGAGTGCCTTTCCGCTTATTAAACTATTTGACTTTAAACCCGAATTTACTGTATGAAAACCTGCCAGAAACTACATAATTTTGGCTAAGATTGTTGCTCCAATCCTCGCTGGGCGGGACCAAATTCGATCTTTCATCCCCTTTAAGTAATACCACTTACCGGGGGTGAAATCTCCACCAATCCTACGGGACCTACTTTACCCCTTACATTATCTCAGGAAACTATTCCCGTACGCTAACGACATCTGGTTGCAAAATAGCAAGTACACATTTTACATGACATTTCTGAGATTACTCTTTCTGCATCAATTAGTTAGCTGGTCATTTTTCCCATACCCGGAAACCATAAATTAAGTGACGCTTCTAAAGGACAACTATTATTTATGGTCGAATCTTTTCGTGACGTTTTTATGGATCCTGTTAATTTTACAATTGGTTTGAGATATTTTACTTTTTGGTAGTTACCCATCTGTTTGCGATTACGAAGTTATGCATTTACGAAGCTATGAAATTTTGACAAGACCGTACTTAAAGAAAACACACTATACAAGATGAATTACTCATTTAATGTGGACCTTCTTAGAATTCTCTAAATAATAAACAAAGGACTTCTTGGGTTGCTATTCCCTTTCCGAACAGAATTATGACCTGCACTTTACCATTTTGTTACAATATATTTCAATAATATTTTAATAAATAAATTGGACAAAAATTAATTTCTCATGACGTATGTATGTATAGAAGTTCTACTGCGACTTGTGACTAGGTGTTTACTTATTAACTCATTATCTTCTTAACTCAGTGCTGGTCACCATAAAATATATTTAATGTATTATATAGACTTTCTTACATCTATATTCCAAGTTGCTATAAAAAAACTAACCGCAGCGTCCTCCTATTCTTTACTGAAACCGTTGAAATGCTTATTTTCAGGAGGAGCCATACATCATGCTGCGAACTCCTGAACCCGGCGAGATCCTTTCGGGCAACGATCGTTTTGAGGGTTATTGCAAAGACCTCGCAAATCTGTTATCCAAGAAACTCGGAATAAACTGTAAGTAGGGGTTTATGGGCCACTTAGAATACAAATTATAAAGCACTGTGGCTAGTAAGCGTACCGCTGTCTCTTGTCTACCAAGGGGTTTATATCTAGTAGATTAACGCGCTTTGTCATAAAAAATTAAAGGCAGTAGACAGGGCCGTTCCCAGGGTGTTGGCCGCCGTCGTACAGATTTCACTTTGCGCCCCCTCGGCACAATTTTGAAAAACAAAACAGAAATCTTGTTATTTAACACAAACGAAATAAAATAAATATGAGCAAAATAGAAGGAAAATGTATTAACACAGTGACGTACTCAGGATTTCATTTAGGGGGTGGGGTCCGAGCATCACTACCGGGATATTAGATCAGCCCCGTGAGACCCTAATAGCGCCGCAGACGAAATTTTTGAAAATTTTCAAGGTCACGCAAACAGAATTTCAATTAAAAATCTATTTATACAAAAATACCGACTTTCACAAGAAAAAGTTTTGAAATTTCATACCTTTTTCAAATAAAAAAAATAAAAGAAAAATAAAATAAAAAATGCATTTAGCACCACGTTAGTTTTAGGACTAAATTCATGGGAAATCGGTATCGGTACATGCGCCGTGCGCATGACTTGCCAAAGAGTCAGAGATCTGCGTTTGATTTGCATAATTGGGTGTAATAACAATAATTATAAAATTATTTCCTTCTCTTAAACAGATTGAAAACCAATGCTATGACGCCCATCTCGTCAAATTATACAAAAGTCATCGTATGAAGCCAGTCAAGGCGTACTTTTAAAATTCAGTTGCAAGATTTGACCGGAACAACATTTCAGAAGGATTGGAGCAACTATCTTAGATCCGCCATCTTGAATTTTTTTTATCGCAAGCAGTTCACCCTCATTAGTTTCTACAACATTTGTTCGAGCACCACCAAACTATCGCTAACCTTTGCCATCTTGTTTTCCGCCATTTTGATTTTTTTCCCAGATGCGATTAAAACTCTAATTAAAAATTTTAATCCACCAGTTTTAATCGTCTACGGATGATGCCAACTTGGTTGGCAAAACGCGCGTCGAGCGAAGTAAAAGTGTTTTGGTGTTTGTGGAAACTACTCCTAGTGTTATAATTACATCAAAGGTTCCAGCCCTATCCATCATGAGGGTACATAAAAAACATAGTCCACCATCTGCCATATTGGATTGGAGTCCGCCATATTGGATTTAGAGTGACATCATTTTATTTTGGTATTCTCCTTGGCAAACTCTTTCATTGGATACCCATATCATGGAAGTGCATATAAAATAACTAGTCCGCCATCTTTGGGAGTTCACCATATTGGATTTAGAGTGACGTCTTTTTATTTTCTTATTCTTCTCAGCAAACCCTTTCATTTGATACCCATATCATGGAAGTGCATAAAAAATAACTAGTCCGTCGTCTTGGACGGTCCGCCATATTGGATTTAGAATGACGTTACTCAGATAAGCATGCATTGTCATCCGAACTAAACGTGTATTCAAAATTTCAGCTCAATTGGTTGAGGATAACTGCTTTAAAATTCAGTCGAAAGATTTGTCCCGAACATACATAGTTACATATCTACATATATAGCAAGTTAAATAAAGGCTTGTAAGAAAGGAATTTTATACGATGCAGCACCTAAATTGTACTATAACAGGCATACAAATGAGCCGAAAATTATTTAATATTTCATTCGAGGTCATCATTTCATTGGATTATCAATTAAGTCTATATTTCAGAACATTGTTATTTATTAGGTGTGGCAGTTGCAATCAGACAGGGAGTCTCATAACTTGTTAAATTTTTATGTTATATAGTTATGCTACATAATCATGTTAGTTTAAAATTTTTAGAAGAATGCTAAAATGTTTAAATCTACTAGGTATGTATACCTATTTAAATTAACAACAGGCGTTTCCTTACGATATATCATTTACAAGTTTTGATAATGTGTATAGTAATAAAGTCCAATGTCCATGACAATTATTGTCCATAAGTCATAAGTGATATCAGATTTATAGATTTTGAATATATCATAGATATATTGTCGGTTAGATAATAAATATATACCTAATAACAATGTTCTTGTTATCATAATGGCAACAATGATCAAGGTATGGGATATTTCATCTTTACAGATCATACGACATATGGACAATATTGTTTCATAATTATTTTTCGTCACTGAAAGTCAGAAATATGACAAATCGATCATCTCGTGACTGATGACTACGACTGAATTTTGAGTAGTCTACGACTGACTAAATTTTGAAAGATTGAATTTGCGAACATTATATTATGCTTTTAGAAATTAGTTAATGTATATATATCTAGTTTTAAACAAAGATATGTTCATTTCAGACGAATTAAGAATTGTCAAGGATGGTCAATATGGAGCTGAAAACCATGATGTGAGCGGCGGATGGGATGGTATGGTGGGAGAATTAGTACGGCAGGTAAGCCTTCCATAATTAATTAGAGTCCTATATTTTTGATCGAAATAATCCTAAAATAATATGTTCAGTGAACTTTCCTGTAATTGTCCTCATTTTACATTACGTCTTTCACCCAATAAGGTTTTTATATAATACTGTTTTATTGTATGCAGGAAGCTGACATGGCCATCGCACCAATGACCATAACATCCGAACGAGAGCGTGTTATCGACTTCAGCAAGCCATTCATGTCACTGGGTATCTCAATTATGATCAAGAAACCAATGAAACAGAAGCCGGGTGTTTTTAGCTTCCTGAATCCCCTATCAAAAGAGATATGGGTAAGCGTGGTGTTCGCCTACGTCGGAGTCAGCATAGTCCTGTTTGTGGTGTCGAGATTTTCACCATATGAGTGGAGACTTCTTCATATTACAGGAGAACATAGGTAAGGACCAATAATTTATCACTCTATAAAAACAGGTAAAACAAGTAAATATTTATCTAAATATCTCCTACATCTTAAGAGATACATTCTATTACAACAGCAGATACCTTTGACTATTGCTGAGAGAATACAGGTATTCTACCATAAATATTAAATTGAAATTCTTCAAAATCTGACGGTTTCGTTTGGTTCCATTTTACAAAGTTTACAGCTTCAATTTTCACAAAATTTTAGGTGCAGCAATTTTTCTTTGAGTTTAGTTATAGAATAACATACGTATACGACCACCACTATTTTTTAATAGCACCGCATGTAAGACAATCTCTATTTATTATATCCTGATGAATATACGAAATACGAATGCAGTTGCCAAGCTAATGGATCTCTTAGTTAATCGAAAAGTGTTGAATATATCGACAAGTTCTAATAATAACTTCTGCTTCATACCTGACACAAGAAATTAAAAATATGTAATTTAAAAAAAAAAAATTATTGGCCTATAAGTTAGAGGTAAAAAGACCTGATAACCCTCTAATCCCACGCCTCCAAAAGATATGCACATATCTTTTGACTTGTGGCTTTTTTATCAGATTTTCATGTAAACGCTTAACGAAAAATTAAGTTCCTAATTTTAAAATAATAAATCAAGTATTAAAAAAAATTCTACAACTCTTAAGGAATTTGAAACTTTGATATTTACTTAGGTAGAGGAACCATACCTGTTTTTGTATTTCCTTTTGGATCCCGAAGCAACATGAAAACTGTTTCACCCTGGAATTATTTTACATTTCCAACTAAAAGTGGTTAAACAATTATAAAAAAGGTCGCTAATATTTTAGTATACAATTAAGTACTACATTTGATATTAGATTGACATTAAATTTAATTTAAATGTTTTTGATAAAAACTAAAACATTACATTACTTACTCAAAGTAATTTTTTATAATGTATTTTTTGAGAACAATAATTTATATTTGTCAGAGCCATGCTTAAATATCGTCAAATAACATCAAATATCTTTTATATGCCATATATAGATAATGCATTGATCATAATAATTTTCTTGTCCCATTCAGAGATTCTCCTAGTGAACACACGAACCATGGTGGCACGATGGCCAACGACTTCACGATGTTAAATTCTCTCTGGTTTTCGCTGGGAGCTTTTATGCAACAGGGATGCGATATATCACCCAGGTCAATATCTGGACGGATCGTTGGCGCTTGCTGGTGGTTCTTTACACTTATTCTAATATCAAGCTACACCGCCAATTTGGCAGCGTTCCTCACTGTTGAGAGGATGGTGGCTCCTATCAATTCCGCAGAGGATTTAGCTTCTCAGTCAGAAGTCGAGTACGGAACACTCTACCATGGAGCAACATGGGATTTCTTCAGAGTATGTTTAAATATTTAATAATAACACAAAAATTATAACCTAATACAGCACTCTCAATTAATATTCTAACTACACTGCTGGTCAATAGATTGGAATAATTCAAAATTTTAATGTAATTTTAGATGCATATAGCTTCTGAATAAAATGAAATATCAAAATACGGTTTTCAGTGCGTTTTTGGCAATTTCATTGGTAATAAATGGCCTGAAAATCATGTTTCTATCGTGCTCAAAAAAGGAATATACGTAAACTAAACTCCTACAAAAATTTTATTCTTGCCGAGAATTTTGGAAAACCAAAATCGACATAAAATTGGCTCTTTTTTGATATCTCGGTTATATACGGAGGTTTTATTGAAATTAGGATTTTTTTTGAAAATGCAAGTAATGGATTTTTTTCTTATTTTCAGATAACCTTGCATGCTTCTAACTGTCTCAGTAGCTAGAATTGTCATTTCTTATACAGGATGCCTGAGAAAACATTTAATAAGCATACCTATGTCACAAAAAAGTCTAATTTAAATAAGCTGTGTGCAAAACCCTGTATAATTAAAATGAACGATAATTTTAAGATCCCTTGCAACCATGCAAATCAGATGACAATAATTACATGACTTTAAATTTATTTTAACTTTCTTTTGATCAAAGGGCAAGCTTACACAAAAGTTTTGTGTAAGCTGGAAATGCAAATTTTCATAGGACCGGAAAGCGTCCAGCGGGCTAGTATAGCATTTCCTTTGTTGTCACAAGGAGTGTACCTTTTGACCCTCCTCCAAAAGGCATGCTGTATGAAATCGGAGACCATTAAATGTCATCATCTCTGATGAAAAACGGGCACAATCAACATTTGTTTATAAAGTTGTATAGCTTTTTTTTCTTGGACCAATTTAAATGATTATTCTACTATTTAAAAATTAAATCCAAAATTGATATAGATCATAATAATTATTATACAAGGGGAAGCGAAATTGCTTTTTTTTGGACTAATATTAAATCAACTTGTGGAGTATTTAGGCAGCACAGAAGTTTTAAAATGTCATTAACCAACAAGCTACGTTAATCGTTTTTAGTCTAAGCATTTTCTTTTTTGAGTAACCACAATAGGTTCCTTTTTAGAAGAAATATGCAGTTTTTAAATAAAACCCTAACAATGTTGAATTATTTTTTATTCTTGTCAAACCCCCTACTTTGCATATCTATGTTGCTTAATCAGATCATCTATGAAATTTTGTTTTTTAGACTTCATCATAATAATCACAATAATTATTGTTTGTCGTCATTAATTTTGGCGCAATGTCGCACACACGCACACGCGACAATTTTAGCCAAATTAACAACATCGCACTAAGCAGAATACTAGCAATATTCAACTGCAATAAATGCTTGAAATAATCAGTTTACATATAAATTCGACCCGATATAAATTCACCATAAATTCTACCCGAAATAAAGTAGCCGCACAATTACAAAAGATATCGTATAAAGAAATTAGTGTATCTGCCTATAACTTTGTATCAAAGGAATGGAGGGTGTCATTCATGAGATTTTCTTTATTTTTTTTATTAAGTTAATAAATAGGAGTAGTCATTCTGAGAAACCGTTTCGTATTTTTTGCAAAAAAAGCAAGCAAACGATGACAGAGGAAACCATTCAAAATAGTAATACAAACAAAGACAAGTAACAGTGGAGTGAGATAACGCGAGTCTCTGAAAAGCATCACGTCGTCGCACAGGTCCCTCCAAATACCCCTCCCAAAACTGCTGTTTGAGGTCACTTTATTTATTAGCCTTGGCTCGGCTCGAACTGGGGGTTATGTTATGTGATCACAGATGGGCTACCGGTGCTGCCACTACAAATCAAGTGACCCTTGCCAACATCTTTCAAAATTCCCTAAAATGTCCTCCACGCATGGGTAATCAATTTTTACTGGTCGTGACTTATTCTACTTGATTTATGAGGTCTGTGGTTTACGTTCGTTTCAAAGAGACTGATTCTTATACAAGATGTCCATACCAAACCAAAGTACCAGACGACGCGACGTACCAAATAGAGTGACGTCATTAGTGTCGTCATCTATAACGTCATACTATTGCCGTGTATTTTAAAAGTGTCAGTGCACATGGATACATAACTGATTTTTGCCTATTTGCATTATAAAATGTCAATCTGGTGTGATGACGAAGGGTGCATGCAACCTACTGATACTTATTTAAAAAAAACTACAAAGCTACTCTACTAAATAAAAAACAACTCATTCCTATTAGAGAATAGTGTGACAGGCCCTAAATTCTCTGTTATTTTAGAGATTAGTGTGGTCATAGAAAAAGTATAGTACATAATACAATTTGAAAACTATTTACGTGCCTATCGGCCGGGTGGCGGCGGTAGGTCGTTTGTATCCGTAATACGAGTATGCTTCTTTCGACTTACGTAATATCCTATTACATCTATTGATATGCTTATGTTAAATATAATTAGTCATATTCTAATTATATCCTCTTTCCTTACAGAGGTCACAAATAACCTTATATTCGAAAATGTGGGAGTTTATGAATTCGAAAAAACACGTATTTGTTGGTACGTACGACGAAGGCATCAAAAGAGTTCGAACATCAAAGGGCAAATATGCCCTGCTTATCGAATCGCCTAAAAATGATTACATTAACGAACGAGAGCCTTGCGATACCATGAAGGTTGGACAAAATTTTGATGCAAAAGGATTCGGAGTCGCCACGCCTCTGGGGTCTCCTCTCAGGTGAGATATTTAATTATATGGGATAAAGTGTAACAGGTTGTTAAATATATACAGAAAGCAATGGGTTATCGGATGAACGAGAAAACTGTTACATCAATTCAGCTTTCAATATGATATTATGGCTTTGGTAGTAGGCCCTAGCGCATTTGGCTTGCACCAAAATGCCGATGGTTGGCAATCCATATGGTGTTAATAAGGGTAACTTCCTGTTCCCAAAAATCCATTTTGCCAACCCCACCCCAGCGTCGTTCCTTAAATGGTTAAAATTTTGATCACCTTCATCTCAGGAACAGAATGACCTAAGATCAAAATTATTTTACCGTTACGTAGAGTATCACAGAAAAATTAAAGACCTTATGACAGTTTTTGTAATATCTCAAAAACAAAACCAGATATTATAACCTAAAGATAATATTAGGTTTTTTGATATTTATTGATTATTTTGACAACAAAGCAAAAAAAATGTTTCAAATAAAGCATTTTACATTTTTTTAGCTTTCCTAAAAGGTATATCACTATATTACATATCATAACTGTCGTTGAAATTTTCCTATTTGCTTCAAATGGGAAATTCCACTCTCTACATTTCCCCTATGCAACTATTGAATATTGAATATATAATTACATAAACTATTAGAAATGCACTGTCATATAGTAAGTAATAGCTTATTGTTGCATTCCGTTTTTTGCAACCGCAGGAATTCAGTGCGACATTTTTTTCTGTTGCGGCATTTTCCCATGATGATAACATGATAACATGGGAACATAACATGTTTCAGATTTTCTCAAACTACTTACTTTAGTATACTTAACAATATTTTCAAGCGAGTTTATCCAAATGTATTTCTGAAGTCGTGCTCCGAGCAACGCTGAAGTCAAAGCAGCTTCAGGAGGAGTTAACTGATCACTCTCTATTTGCAGTTTTGAGAAACAATACCACCGTACCTATACTGTATCCAACGAGAGAATGGACTTGCACTCGAGCGAAAATTCGTCTGTTTTGGTCAGATCTCCGCCACTTAGAACATTAGTTCAACGCCCTCAACGTCTTAATTGGCTCAGCAGGTAGCCAGGGCGGCGCCTGGGTCCGATACCTACCTGGTACCTAATTATATAAAGTACCTACTACTGCCTACCTATTCACAGTTTGTATTTGTACGGTTATTTTATTATTAAATCTTTCAAATTACCAGAGGTGAAACGAATGACGGTCCTGCGTAGCTCGTTACAGAGCCCCTCCTCTTTAGTCGCCGATGCGCAAAGCAAGTCCATTCTCTCGTTGGATAGAGTATAGATGGGCCAAAGTTGATATTTTTGCTTCAGGAGCATATACTAGACAAATTAACCTTTCCAATTCTTTAGATACCTCTTTTATATCATTGTTGATGTCTCCCAGAGCAAGAAGAGCTGCCAAGATTTTGTCAACAGCTTCATAGAAGACCTTCGGATATGTAAGTTTTACTAAAGAAATTAGTATATGATTAAACATTTGAGTGTTGGTAAAGCTGTATTTTCTCAAGATAGATTAAATTAGATAGGTTGGCCCCGTAACTTTTGCGGGGGGATCCGGCAGGGGAGAATGTGATGCCATCTTTGTATTTTGGCAGACGTCTGACAGTTTATTTTCGATTTTCTCAACGTTTTTCCGAGTGTTCGTGTGGTTATTTGCTAATTTTTGTGTGTAAATAATATTTAATAAAATTATATGATTATATTTTTGTTATATATAATAAATTATATTAGCAATATTTATACCAAGATGACGTCACGCGGTCGGATTGTAAGTTACGAGGCAACCTATCTAATTTAATCGATCTTGGTATTTTCTTATCATTTCCTGCAAAACCTCCCGTTACATCGCAACATTAACACTGATATAACAGAGGTATCTTAAGATTTGGAAAGGTTAATTTGTCTAGTATATGCTCCTAACGTAAAAATCTCAACTTTGACTCATCTACGGTGGTATTGTTTATCAAACAGCAAACTAATGGAGCAAATTAAAATGCTTGATTTGAAACATTTTCTTTATTTTCTGCTTTGTTGTCAAAATAATCAATAAATATAAAACATACCTAATATATTATGTATAGGTAAAGATATCTCGTTTAGTTAAGGTGTTTAATTCTCTGTGATACTCTCTATGTGACGGTAAAACAATTTTGATTCTAGGGTATTCTGTTCCTGAAATTAGGTGATCAAAATTTTAACCATATAAGGTCGGGTGGGGGAACATTGCGGAGGTGGGCCTGGCAAGATAGATTTTCTTGAACAGGAAGTTACTCTTATTAACCCCATATAAGTTGCCAATCATCGGCACTTAGTTGCAACCTTATCCATTTTTTTCGCCCTATAGGGCCTCCTACTATTTAGCGCCATCCGAATTTTACAGTCATGCATTTCCATTAATTCCATGAATGGATTATTAGTACATAAATATAACTTAAAGACAGTTTTTAGTTAGACATAAATAACCAAGCTCCAATGTTTTCATGTTTAATTTATGTTTTTACAGGAATAATACTTTTTTGTAATAATACTAGTTGATGGGAATGTGCTATAGATACATTGACGCGAAAGTACCCACCTATAACAATTTATCGTTATCGCATTAGTATATTTTCTTTGCCTTCGTAATTATAAAATTTTACCAGCAAACCATATTTTCAGGGATGCCGTAAATTTAGCTGTCCTAAGTCTGAAAGAACACGGCGAACTGACGAAATTAAAGAACAAATGGTGGTACGACAGAACAGAATGTTTACGCGACAAACAGGTAATAAAACGTAATATCCCTTAATAGAAAATGCTTCTGTGTTAAAATGCAATATATCAATATATACATATATATATATATATATATATATATATATATATATATATATATATATATATATATATATATATATATATATATATATATATATATATATATATATATATATATATATATATATATATATATATATATATATATATATATATATATATATATATATATATATATATATATACATATATATATATATATATATATATATATATATATATATATATATATATATATATATATATATATATATATATATATATATATATATACCTATACCCATTTTTAACAGTATTATCATTCCATTTAATAGATTATCGATGATCATGACATTCAAGGTCAAGCGAGTTATGTATTGCTACAAATATGTACATTTTGTCACAACAGATTATTATATATAGAACCAATATATAAATAGATGCTTTTGATGTTGCTGAAAGCTTTCTGGTATATATTTAATCACGAATATATTTCGAACAATGAATGACATCAATCGTCTACAAACCACAGACATTCATTAATACGATTAATGCGACAAGTATCATTTGAGGATAATGTCGCGAAGGTGCCTGCGTATTTGCACGCACATAATTCTCATTCAATTCTCGAAACCTTGATGCATAAATTGTTTATTAAAGTGGCACTTTACCGCATAGAAAAGTCACTTTACTATAAATTTTGCTGTTTTTTTTATAACAATATTACAACTACATTATAATTATATTTACTATAACTGTCACTGTTAATAAAACACAGCTTGACATAAAATATATACGTATTTGAATACTGGAAACAATTTTATATATACGAGTATATTAAAAGTGCAATGAACAAAAATCAGTTAAAATTTAAAAAATTTAATCACTTACCAAATTTAATCACTTCCATTTTTTCCTCCTAAAAACAAGTTAAATATGTGTGTGACTATTTATAAAATCTTTAACAACATCATAAACGCAACTAGGGGGATGCTGGGGGTATGAAGCACCCCAAATTAAAATCATTTTAAGTATCATACCGATACCGATTTCACATGAATTTAGGACTTAATATTTTTTATTTCAGTTGTTTTGGTTTTAATTTTTATTTATTTTTATTTGTAATGTTTATAAAAATATAAAAATATATAAAAACACATTTTTACTTATATCAATAAATTTATTCGTAATATATGATATAGTCTTTCTATTTGAAAAAGGTATGGAATTCCAAAACTTTTTCTTGTGAGTCACTTGTAAGTCGCTATTTTTGTGTAAAAGGGGTTTGATTGAAATTCTGAAGGGCCAGGAAAGCGCGTGACCTAGAAAATTTTCAAAATTTTCACCTGCTGTGCTATTAGGATCTCATGGGGAGATCTACTAGTTGGTACTGATGCTCTGAAAATGAAATCCCGGCTACGTCACTGACCTTAGCCCTCCCGAAAATTAGATGCTAGTTGCGCCTATGATTAAGATAAAATTGCAACAAATCGATGTTTCTCTGAATACTTTGGTACACCGGGCACTTCAATTATCATTCGAGGCATTAATCACCACATAATAATAATAATAATAATGCCGTAGAAAATTGTTCTATAGGTATGTCTTGGAAACTCTCATTTCCGAAAAAAATACCTGTTATAAATGTATAAGGAAGTGAATATATCTAATGAATCTCAATGCAAAAAACTTAAATAAGAAACTATAAAAATATCATAAGAAGGACATTATAATTCAATCTAATTTAGAACAAAATTAATGGAAAATTTTAATAATATGCACACGATAATATTAATAGCTATATGTTCACATATCATTGAACTAATCAATCATTTTACGCTAATATTCACGACTTAATTAAGTCTCAAGGTAGAGACTAAATTAAGGAGTGATTTTCTCGTAGCTATAGGTACTAATTATTTTGTTATAGAGTTATTTTAGAACCATATTCTTGACATTAAAATCAAATATATTTTAGGTTCACCTTACTGTCCGAAGTTTCATCAAATCTTCACATTTATTTTTATTTTTTTAAACACTGAGAAATCTGAAGTAATTAATAACGTTCATAACGTGGATAATTTATAATGGTGATTGAACTTGATTGAAAAATGGTTGCAAACATCTGTTGAATTATATTATTAGTTGCATATTTTTGAAATATATTGTGGTCAAAACTCACCGCATGGATGTATCACCTCTAGGCGTGTTGAATAAAATATTAGGGAATTTCGATTTGATGAAATTTATAGGAAAGAATTGTTTATTTTTGTATCAGGTAGGATGGAAAGTCGATCATTTTGATATGACAAGAAAAATACACAAGTTTGTTGTTTTCTATATGTTTAGGTGGAAATAAATGTGCAATAAATTTCACCCTCTGTAATTTGGTCTGTAGGGTATGAAGCTCGAAAGTGACCATACCATTTACCCTCTGTATTTTGATGTCTTAGGCCGTTTTGGAAAAATTACTTTTATAATCATCAAAAGTACGTTTTAATGATTTTTGTGAAATATATACTATTAATACTGATAGACACTTCAAAGGAATGAAACCCCAACTAAAAGACAGCCAACATGTAACAATTACAAATGTCCACATAATTAATATACCCTAATAACGTAATTTCATCTCTATAAATAACCCTACATTAAGGGTTATTTACAGTCCGTTTGTTACAGGATGCTTCGAGGAATGAACTGTCCTTGAGTAATGTCGCAGGAATATTTTATATCCTCATAGCTGGCCTCTTTATTGCTATGGCCGTGGCGATGTTAGAATTCTGCTACAAATCTCATTCGGAAGCAAAAAGAGCGAAGATTCCTTTAAGCGATGCGATGAAAGCGAAGGCAAGGCTCACAATAGGCGTGGGAAAGGACTACGATAACGGAAGGGTGAGATTTTTGTTTTTAAATTATTTTATTATATCGTAGTGAACCCGATGTTCGATATAAAACTTATGTGTGCCAAGGAATATGTTGTTGAGCCCCTACTATGGCACGAGCAATATATTCGCCTTAAAAAGTGTATACAATACGAATGTCTATAAAATAAAAATATTACTCTTTATTTCGTTAAAAGGGAACTAAGCAATTTTTAATTGTTTGTATTTTTATTCGTAACCTTTGATAAATTGACATACATATATATTATATATAAAATTATATGTACATAGGCGAGCAGTTAAAAGTGCACGATTATTATGCCAAATGTTTATATATTTCGCTTTTCTAAAACTGACTTTTTTAGAACTGTCTGACAAATACAATGATAACTAATCTAACAGCTACAAATCTGTTTTAGTCTACGCGATAAATATAAATACCACAAAACAAATACTAATGTTTGAACTTACAATAACAAAACTGTAATATGAAACACGTAAAATAATCAACAGAAATTAACCATGTGTCAAGTGTCAACATAAAACGTCATTTGAAAGGATCAGAACACAGTAGGAAAAAAATTCGTATACTTTCAACTGCTCGCACCTGTGTATTTTTATAAATACTTAAAGGATATTTATAACATTTAAAAAAAAACAATACGTTCTTATGACTCTTTGCACGACATGATGTAAGGTATGTTATGACTTATTTTGGAAGTAGGTGGTAATAATTCCTATCAAACTAAGAAATTAATGTAAACCAAAATTTATTCCAAAATGTTTCCAAATGCACATTAAGTACAAAAATTGATACAAAAACCTTCATCGACTCAGCAACATACTCGAGTTCTAAGGGAATATGTATCCCCCGGAAGCACTGCAAGTTAAACTGAATGTACTGCTTGAAAGCTTAGAAACTGTGATTTCAAATGATGCCACTTTCATCGGAATCTGTTCTGTTCTAACAAAGTTCTGGGCCTATAAATATATATTCTATGTATATGTAGTGACAGCACAGTGTGTTCTCATAGGAAAGCCGAGTGCAATTGGCACGTAACCAAATCCTAAGAGCAGGGTATTTTTTCTGTATCCCACATTGAGCTTAAAAGACAATTCAAGTCATTCTGCCCTTCTCATTAAATCTCAAATAACTGATAATACGAATATTAATCAATTTAAATACACGAGAAGTGATAGAAATATAAAGTAGAATTTTCAACGTGAAAATTTTCCATTGATGTACTATATGATATTAAATTCTGATTAGAGTATTACGAAAATTTTATAGTATTTTGAACAACAACTATTTTAGTGGTTTAATGCAGCAATTAGGAGTAAGATTCGGGAACGAACCTAGTTTATAAAAGCTATAAAAAATATAAAAGCCTAGGCTATTTCAAAAAATTTAAAAATAGGTCATTAATTAAACGTCAGATTAACGGTGCATATAAAGAATATATCGTTCAGGAGAAAAATGTTCAAAATGACTCGAAAATTTTGGTCATTTATTCGATATGAACAACATGAAACCAGAATTCCAGGCACTATTTTCATGTGATAACTTAACATATTTGTAGTGAATGGTTTTTCACAATATTTTTAATATGTATTTATACAATCCAATACGGCAGATATTGCCAAAAATTATTATTAACATTTCAAGTGTGTCTAGTGAAGATATCCTTACATGTAATAAAAAACGTTAAAATATCACGGTTGCAGGTATCGGACTCGACAATCGGCCTTCTTTTTTTTCCAATAACAAAATTTTCCTTTGAGTTGACGCATAATCTTTCAATTAAAATTACAAAAAATAGTTTTGTTATAAAAATATTGTAATAAGCTTTAATTAATGCATTAAGTTTTGTTGGAAGTGCTATCGGAATGGATTAATATTCTCATATTCTCTCAAAACCCGAGCCAGATGCTGAGTCGACTTTTTTGCTCTCAAATGTATATAATAAGCTGCTTTTTCATTGTATATATTTGTCATAGTGATTATTAAACAATTTTCTTTTAAGCAGTTTAAGCAACATTTTGTTTAGGTTACGAATTATTTATTTCAGAAAACTAGGTGTCCTCGTCATGTAAAAATCTACACCAGCGCAAATCAACATCACTCGCCTCGTCATCGACACACTAAATAGAATTTAACAAAATCAATTCTAAAACTGGTAAAACTTATGGTAAAATTTAACTATAATTCCCACAGCACAATCTCTAGAAAACACAATAAATATTTCACACAAACCTCTACCATTGATATACTTAGCTGTTCCCCACATTTGCTAAATTAAAATATATATTTTTTACGTTTTTTTGCTCCGATACTCAATGATCATTCCTCACGTCGCGTCGTCGGTGAGATCTGTGATCATGGGGCTGCAATTCATATACTCTGAGTACTCGCAACAACGAACCTACTGTTTTATTCACACGAACCTATTATTCACACACTTTCCACACATCTTACTCGACTGCTGTCCGGTAATAATTAAATAACGTAAATTATTTTCAATATCTGAATTATCATCATCATCGATGCTGTATTCGCGCCCACGAAACCCACTTTGCAAAATCACTATAATTTTGAATAATATTTGTGATTTTTAATTTAAGACCGTTTGACCTTGAAAAAGTCAAAATTTTCATCTACGACGCAATGAATACCCCTGGCGTTGCATACGTATTAAAATTGAACTACAGAACTACTGAGTATATACACATTAAGAACAAATTATCCTCGCCCCTCTCCCCAAAAAATATACCGATCCAGGACCGCCCTTCTTACATGCACACACGGTCTAAGAATACTTCATTAAAATTTGATTTTTAACAATAAACAGCGATTTGTTAAAAACTGTTCCATGTCCCCTCCTCCATATCCCCCTAAGTATTGATCCTAGCAAACAAGTTGTTAAGACTTTTTTCGTAGAGAAATATATGTAGATTAATATAGTAAATGAAAGTTGTTCCGTTAGAGGCAGCAGTAGTTTTCCAGTTACTAACAAAAAACTGAAGTAAGGT
>CAXKVY010014912.1:0-15312 GCA_964058915.1 Tetropium fuscum | reverse complement strand
AACAGACTAATATTTACTCGTG
This sequence comes from Tetropium fuscum, assembly GCA_964058915.1. Taxonomy (NCBI): domain Eukaryota; kingdom Metazoa; phylum Arthropoda; class Insecta; order Coleoptera; family Cerambycidae; genus Tetropium; species Tetropium fuscum. The sequence continues at coordinate 15,290 of CAXKVY010014912.1, read as the reverse complement.
AAATTTCAGGTATATTTGCGAGAAAATCAAAGCCTCATCCGCCAAGCCTCCGTTCTGTGTTCCGTATCATCATAAAATATTCGACAGCATTTCCGTAAGTTGATTGTTTTGCAAAATGTTCATTAGTATTTAGAAGAAACGTAGCCCTAGACAATGGTATTTGGATTGTAACTCAACTTAATATCGTCCCTTGACAACTGTTGCCGTTGTGCGAAACTTCTTTAAATACATAAATAATGGTGCGTCGACGCCTGAGAGGCTTGCTTCTAATTTATGAAACCAATTTCCCAGGTTCCTATACAGGCTGCGTATCTATATGATGCAGTGATGATATACGCTAGGGCGTTGACTGAGGTCTTCCAAAACAACGAGGACCCCAGGAATGGAACCGCAATTTTACATAGGATCGTCAACAGGTCATACCACTCCATTCAAGGCTACGACGTAAGTACCTACTCGTAGATTGAAGCACTAAGAAGTATGATCAGGCCCAGGTATTGATAGATTCTAAACAGTAACGGCAAATTCATGATTCTTTACCACGTTATCGATACTTCAACGCCGTTTTCAGTACAGAAACATTGTCATAATTACACAAAATAACAGTAATAGTCCTGGCAGTATTCTTGTGTAATTTATTGCTACTTCTTTGCTATATTATACATAGCGATACTTATAGGACCGACTACTGCAAGTAGTCAAAATGTAGTTTGTTTGAATCCAAAGGCATCCGACCTTTTTCTAATTTTTTAATATGTTTGTTTAATATTTTACGGCACAATCCTTAACAGGTAACGTGTTTTTTAACTAGAAGTGCATAATTTTCTGTGATGACTTGTCTGTGCAGCAAATTTGTTATTTTTTAGTTGGAAATAAACTATAACTCAAAGTTATAAGGAAATTAGAAAAAAATTAGCATAGATTTCTCGCTCAAATATTGGACAAAACAATTTATTATCAAACAGTATATTATAAAAACATATTACAAACCCAAAGTCATATATATCAAAATATATCTCAAATACCAACCTTGAATTCAGTACTAGACATAAAATGATACTTGTGAAATTAATAGAAATATTACCATGTAAATATTATAATTTGATCCAAATTATGTAAAATTTTCAAAATTTCGACAAATATCATTTTGCAAAGGCTTAAAAAGGCTTTATTAAGTTATATATAATATCTTTCAATATTTCATGTATATATATATATATATATATATATATATATATATATATATATATATATATATATATATATATATATATATATATATATATATATATATATATATATATATATATATATATATATATATATATATATATATATATATATATATATATAAATATATATATATATATATATATATATATATATATATATATATATATATATATATATATATATATATATATATATATATATATATATATATATATATATATATATATATATATATATATATATATATATATATATATATATATATATATATATATATATATATATATATATATATATATATATATATATATATATATATATATATATATATATATATATATATATATATATATATATATATTTTATTTTACTTACTGTTAATGTTCCCACGGCTTCAACCAAAGACAAGTTTATACCGGCTGTATATACCGGCATTTTCAGGTGTTCATTGATGGGAACGGCGATGCAGAGGGCAATTTCACCGTGGTAGCTCTCCTCGACGACAAAGAAATGAACGGCACGCTGCGAATGAGTATGCAGCCCGTTGGCTATTTTCAATACCAATCGAATGGTAGTAATAAAGGCTCTGGATTGCCGGTAAGTGTCACCAATTTATACAGTATAAGATAAATAAATAACTGCCGTGCTTTGTATGCTGGTAAATATAATTTGTCAACATCATTATGTTTCAAGTCTGAAGCTGCTCCAAGAATACATAATATGAATTTATTTCACACGAACTTCGATAATTCTGTTAGTGGGATTGTTAGACATGCATGGAACAAGTTGACAAGTATTAAGTTATGTTTGTTCAAGCTGATTGAGGACGTTTTCATGCCTCTGTTGACTATATTTATCTACATTACGTTTATAGTTATTTTTTCTGTAACCGTCACAAAACTACGACATTTTTCTCTCTATCAGGAGTGTCAACCTTAGAGACATTTTCCTAACTGAAAAAAAAAAGATATTGTAGCAACAAAACTTCAATCCTATGAGATAGAGTTCACACTTTTCATACTTATATTAAAAGTGTTAGTCAAGTTATAAATGTTTCTTCAACAATATTTACAATAATTTTTGTTGATCAACATTGATATTAAATACAGAATTTGAAGAAGTATTAAAATGAAATAAACCACTGAAACAGCCAATACCCAGTATTTTTTGAGCAATTCTCAAAGCAGTCCAACACGTTTTCATTAATAAATATATAATTTTCAGATATTGTGATAGCAGAAATGACAACGATGCTCGGTTTATCATCGCCACCATCAACATTCAGTTTTATTTTCGCAATATTTTAACTACTCGGTCGCTTTGTGGGATATCGTTGATGTACAACAGGTAGAGAGAAGGTCCAAGGACACTGCCCTGAGGTATTCCAACACAAATCTTCTTGAGATCAGAATATTCTTCTCAATATTTAACTCTGAGGTGACGGTCAGTGATGTATGAACGAAGAATTTGGCTGATTTGCCATGGCAAATATTTTTCTAGTTTGTATTCCAGGCCCTGATGCCACACTCGGTCGAATGCTTGAGCCACATCTAGGAATATCGTTGCGCAGATCTTTTTCTCTTCTAGTGCTTCCTCAATTACATCGGCAACTCGATACAGTTGATCCATAGTTGAATGCTTATTACGGAATGGGACGGAATAAGCTGCCTTTCCTCAATAATTAGTTTGGGTCTCTACAAAAAGGCTTTTCTAACAGCTTGGATATAATCGGCAATAAGGATTTTGATCGGTATGATGTTCTATTTTCAGGAGGTTTGTCATGTTTGGAAATCGTTATTACTTCAGCAATCCTCCACTATATTGGCACGTATTGTAGTCGCAGTGTGATGCGTAAGTTTCATGATGCCTTTGCGGGGCAACTCCTTAAGTATTTGTGTAGTTATGAGATCATAATCTGGAGCTTTGTTTGTACTGAGATTCTTTCTGATAGTCTTGGTGACCTCAGCAGGTGTTATTGGCTTAATTATCATGCCATCGCTGTTAGTAATTTATGGTATCTCTTCTATGCCAGTAGGTTAATGTGCCTGAAATATATTTGCCAAGTGATCAGCAAATCTTTTCAAATGGGAGGGTCATGGTTTTTTGGCATATTTAAGGATTTAGTTGCCTTCTAGAGGGAATAGTCGGTGCTTTCGTCAACCGATAACTCCCTAAAGAAATTTTCAAAATCTTCATTCTTGATGGCTTTAATTTCATTTTTGAGCAGTTCTCATAGATTTAGCACTCGTTTGTCGCCTGGCAAGCGAGTTCCTTGCCATTTTTTTCGGGCTTCCCTTTTTCTTTGTTACGTTACGTTACGTTACGTTTACTTTATGCACCCCATTCAGGTGTTTGACCGTAAATATCATTATTGAGACACTCCTTAGTATTTTTAAAATGTCATATTTGATACCCACCACGTTAATAGGCGGAGGTTGGGGTATCTTCTTTGTTCCTGGTTCTTTTGACGTGCCCGCTTCTTGGGTTTTTCTTGGCTTTTTTGTTGGTACATATAAGAAATAAAAAATTGTCCGGTTAAAACTTTTAACGCAGTTAAATGTCCCTCTCGGAGTAGATAATGAAATAACAGTGTAACAGTCATGAACGGTGGTTTTTCTTTGAGTTTAGTTAAATTAGTCCTAACTTTCAAGTTGTCCCAAGTTTATTACTGAATAGTATTGTATTATTCTACAGGAATTCAAGTATTTGGATGTGGACAGACCCATCCAGTGGGTTGGTGGAAAACTACCCCGTGCTGAGCCACAATGTGGATTTAATGGCGAAAAATGCATCTATGAAATTGACTGGAAAATAGTGGCAAGCATGATTCTGGTATCGACTATAGTCATAATAGGTGTATTATTCGCTCTAAAGTAAGTCGTGAGTCTAATTTGCTATATTGGCCTTAAAAATATAGTGTAATTCCAAAATGTAGCCTTGAAAACACAGTAATTATCTAGCAGAGTCCCAATTTATATCAGTTGTTTATTTAAGCTCTTGAGGCATTAAATAAAAATCTGATTTCCCCGTTCATATTACCCTCAAGTGATCGATTAGAAAATCAGCGGGCGTTCAAATATTTAATTTTGCTTTAGGCTTTAAATTTCATTATAATATATATTAGTTTATTTAGGTTTAAGCGATCCTGAACATCTTTATTTTTACAGGCATTACCGCTACGAACAAAAATTGGCCTGCCTCTTGTGGAAAATCGATATGAGGGATGTTACAATCATCCCCACTGAGACCACCGAGGTTTCCAGCAAGAATATGGTAAGTCTAATCCCCGTGTTTAAGTTTTTCACGCCACCCTTTAAGCCATCGATAGATCAGGTGTCCTGGACAAAACCGAGAGGGATAAATTAAACACAATCATTCCTCTAATCCTATAACAATTCTAGTTCTGAATTGAGACCTTAAGTTCAAAGTTTGTTTAAAAATTAATAAAATCATATTTTTATAAAAAAAATTACGGCGATGGAAATCGAGGCAAACGGTTTAAATGTCAAATTGCACGAAGACCTTTCCACAATCAATATAATATATAAAATTAGTGAGGCAATGCCTATCTAAATAGGTTGGTTAAACAGCGGGAGTAACCAGTTGGATACATATAGACACTTTGTCAAACGTTAGCTGCGGGTTCGTAATAATGGTATATTATTAAGCGTCCCCTTTTAAACTATACTTAAAACTAGGCTTATCAGTGATATGCAACGAGTCTTCCAGTAAGTTGGATCTATTCAGTAACTCTAAGCCGGTACAGGGGGTCGATAGACTTCAGCAAGGTGGTCCTAAAGGTGGTTCCAAAGATGGTTCAAAAAAGATGGTTCCAAAAAAGGTGGTGTGACTTACATTCGCCGAAAGACAAAAAACCCTAAGTAGTTAGAAAGCGGCTTCGAAAGGATAGCTTAGCTGTGTCCCTCAATAAACTCTAGGGAGTTCAACGCAACGCAGACTCTAGAGAACCTAAAGTAGGTAAAATAAAATATGAACACGGGGTTTCAAGACAACAAAATGTCTTACCTCAATGTTTTTTTATAAAATTTATTTAATCCCACTAATGTGGTACGTGTAGATTTATCCAAAATCTCAAAACACGAACAATGATTTCCTTGAATGATCCCATTCTATGAGAACGTATATAATACGTTATTTAACCAAAAAAATCACTTAAACTCTTAACACATTGAAACACTAGTATGCCATTCACGCGTCCAACTAAAAGAAAGCGACGAGGCCAACGCCCCAGGAAATTACACCTAGGCTAGCGTCACAGAACTGCCAATCTTCAACTCACAAAACAATAAAGCGACAAAGCTGATGTAAGAATTGTGAAAATCGGATTAAAAATATAAAAGTTATGAAACATCAAACTTATCAAACATTTAGGGGTAGCGGAGTAAAATGCGATACATGTTATACCTACTGAAATGATCCCTTATATTATTTGGGCTATTTATTTCCATTTCGGCCACAACGTAGACATACGTATAATGTAGACGTATAATAAATGTTTCAGATAAGAGTTTGTCGACACAGCGTCTTTCATGCCCCTACAAGCAGTATTGTCGACGTTTCAGAGCAATCACCCAAAAGGGCGTACACGACCATTGGCCTTTACAAAGGAAACATCGTCGCTATAAAATATCTGTACAAGAGACATGTTGACCTCACCAGATCCATCAGGAAGGAACTAAAGCAGGTAATTTTTGGAAATTATTTTTAAGTCTAGAAATAGAGTCCATGTTATGAAACGAATTAATCAATTCTGAATAAAAAATTAGTATATTATTGAACGACCAATTAATTATAGCCATTACTAATACAGGGTGACGTAAAATAGCCCGAGTAAATAATGGCTATTAATTGCGACTTGAACATCATACTTTGTCTACTACCATTATACTTTTTTTTTATTTTGAAGGAGTTGTTTTTCAGTTCTTAGCGTGTTTTTGGGAAAATTTTTACAAAATATACGTCAATAGAAAACATCAATATAATTGATTTTTATTTTTATCTAGTGTGCCTTATGGACCTATAATTTTTTTAAATGAAATATCAGATGTAAATACTTTGGCAATAACTTACGCCCCTTTGGGCTTCTCCCAAAAATATCCTTTTATTTAGTTAACGCCCTAAATTTGAGATCTTTTGTCTTGAACGAAGAATGGCCTAGATATCCCTTATTCTTCAAAATAGTGTTATCGTACATATCAGTAGTTGTTTATGTTATTTTCTCTCTATATTCTCTTCTAGTATTTTAAGATATTTCAGTTTCAGTTCAAACATATTGTAATGAAAAATGTATTTTCTTGAATACAATAAATAATTGATGGTTTATTATTATTACTATTATTATACGTAGTCCATCAAAATCTTCAAAAGCGACACAAATGTAATTATATACGTGACTTGCAATTCGCCTACATTGAAGTTCTGAATGGCAATGCATCTCTTCCGTAAATCGATCATTTCGTCTGACTATACACGTGCTTTCAGATACGCGAAGTCCGACACGAGAACCTGATACCCTTCATAGGAGCCAGCGTGGATCACGGGCACGTCGCTATTCTGACAGCCTACTCGGCACGGGGAAGCCTTGAGGACGTCCTGGCTAATAAGGACCTCAATTTGGATAACATGTTTGTTTCGTCATTGGTTACCGACATATTAAAGGTGATTATTGCAGTTGAGTTAAGGAAATTCATAGGTATGTGATTAGAGAAATAAAGTTATCGTTATAGTATGGGAGGCAGTGAATTTTTTTGGTATTTATTTTCTCGGTCACCGATTCTATCGATGATTGTTCAGTTAGTGATTCTAAGCAACAATTTGTTTATTAGCAGCGGTGTCAGAGGTTTTGATTTGAACTTTGGACAGAACCCGTTCAAATAGGGCTTGAAGAACAATGAGCTTTTACAGGTTACAATGAGCTTTTCCCTCACTTTTCACTCAATAATGGAAAAAGTAATGATTTTAGAGAAAAATGTTAAGGATTAAGCATTTAAAAAAATCGCAAAAATGTTTTCACTGCGATATTTAGTGGCAAATTTAAAATATAAGATAAAAATATGATAAAATATAGGAATTTTTTTCTGAATTAGTTGAAATTGAAGTATTATATTAGAGCCATTAGAATGATTGTAAAAATTCGATGCGTCCGATTGCAAAATTTTAAAATATGGCAACCTTTGCAAAATTGTTGAGTTGAAGTTTCGGAATGCTAACCAGCCTGTCACAGGGTACCCATCTTGATGAAAATTATTGCAGTCAGTAGGTAATAGTAGATAATAGCAGCAACCTTACAGAATGTCAATTTTCAGAATTTTTCAGAATTTTTCGTTTGGGCTGATTTTTACATGACTTCAAAAAAAGTGTTTAAAAAAGAAGTTAAAAAGAATCTATCCGACCTGAGAATTTTTATTGGAACACCCTATATATCAGGGGCGTGCGCTGAAATTTTAAGTAAGGGAAGCAATTTTTAAAAACACCTATTTCTTACCTATGTCTTTTTACTGCTTTATACAAATTGTTTAAATAGGAAAAACCAGTTTTATTCCAGACCTCTTTCATTTTCAAAAAGTAAACAAGGCTAACAAAATAATTTACTAATATTTTCACACCCTGTTAACTATTTAAATTAACTATATAAAATATTTTTACGGATAAAAATGCCTAATACAGTTTTGAATTTTTGTGGCTAAATTTTTCATAGGCAGTTTTGCCCTTCTAGTCCCCGGGCCCAGACCCTTTTTTTTAATTATTATAATGAAGTTTAATGACGAAAATTCCTTTGTTATTAAGCCACACACCACACAATCAAGTTGACGGTATTTGTATGTCCATATCCGTATTATTGTCCTCCATTTCCCTGCTTCGCATGAGACAGCCACGCAGTCCGACGCCCGTATCACATACGGATAGCCTTTAAAACTTAAATTTAAAAACAGAGAACCTACTCGAACGATAGCAGCTTCCGCGCCTACATAAAGCACGCGACTGGCCAGCCAGCGCGCGCCGATGCATTCGGCAGGTGGAAAGGAAAGTTCAATATCCTCTCGACATAAACAAAGAATATACTCCTACCATAGCTTCCGCGCCCGCATAATGCAGGCGCCTAGCTCAGCCGGTGATCGCCGATGCATTCAGCAGTCGTTGCATGAGAGAAACTACTATGACTCGATCGGTGTCACAGCCGCATTTGCCATGGGTTAGGGGAAGCTCTGCTTCCCTTGCTTCCATGGACTGCACGCCCCTGCTGTATACCCACTTTTTTAATATTCTCAACACAACACGATGTCACAAAAAACCCTCTTCATATATGGAAAAATATTTAGAAGCTCTAATTGCCAATATTACGTAGAAAATATTTATTTGTAATATTATTTATTTATTTATATTTAATTTGACGTCGTCCTTTTGCGATTCATTGTCGCATGACTGGTTCTACATCATCGCATGACCGGTTCACACAGACTTCATCGTTTGTCGTATTTTATTTTTGTTTCTCTTTTAGGGTATGATATATTTACATGATAGCGAAATTATATCGCACGGCAACTTGCGATCCAGTAATTGCCTGATTGATAGCAGGTGGGTGTTGCAGATATCTGCTTTCGGCCTACATGAATTTAAGGGTAAGTGGAAGCTTGTAGATAAAAAATATTTAAGGCCGCGAAATGATAATAATACTACCTCTAATTTTAATCGCACGGTATATCCGTGATTTGCGCGAGAGAAGGGGCTGATAGTGTATATTTCGCAGACAGCGAGACTATCCTAGAAGCCATTGAACAGTAGTTAGTACTTAGGGGAAGTTTTTCAATGCTTAAGTTGCTTTAACTGACAGCTAAGTTATCTACTATTGGAACAATAGAACAAGACCTAGGGGCAAAGCTTCCCTCTTCGACAGTAATTGCCATAAATATGCTACATGCTGTGCCCAACTTCCGAGAAAACTTTTACACTTTACGCAAATTGGTTTGCTTGCGAACAATGGAATACCACGCATCTGTTATAACTAGACCACAATCATAAAACAAATGGCAGATGGTACAAACAATCTATACTAATAAATATGTCTGTTTGTAATAAGTCTGTTTGTAATGTTAAAATAGCTTTTTACAAAGTGCATATGAAAGTATAAACGGTACCTACTTATAACAAAAATCATGTTTAATTTTTTTGTCTGTCTGTTTGTCTATCTGTTTGTTCGGGCTATATAATCTCCGAAACGGCTGGAGCGATTTTGATGGGACTTTCACTGGAAGATGGCTGATATTATAAGGAGTAACTTAAGCTATTTTTATTTCAGAAGAATAATTAGTTCCGCATAAAAAAATTAAAATCCATGAAATTGTGAACAAAATCCGATCTTTGAAACCGCTAGACAGATTTTGACGGGACTTTCACTGGCAGAGAGCTAACATTATAAGGAGTAACTTGGGCTACTTGTATTTTAGAAAAATAATTACAGTTCCGCACAAAAAAATTAAAATCCTTGAAATTGTGAACAAAATCGGATTGAAATGGGGAAGTATTAGGCCAGTCATTTAAGACACTCTAGTTCGCAAAAAATCTGGTAGTTCTGATTTTTTGATATGTTGTTAGGGTTCATATCAGCAGCATGATACCAAGTTTGCAGCTTTGAAAAACTTGTGCTCGCTGCGTGGTGGGGGAAAAACCACGTTATTTCTTCTTTTTTTAATTTTTGGGTTATAACTCGTAAACAATGGATCCTACGCAAAAAAAATAATCTTAGCTTTTTTCAAGACGATAAAATTTTCATCATTTTACTAAGACTAAGTGCAGTTTTGTACGACCAATAGGTTTTGAGATACAGGACTTTTTCGAGCAAAACAACAACTATATGATCGATATTACAAATAAAATCAAGAGGTATTATTAAATTAAGCAAAAAACAAAGCATATAGACTATTTCTTATGATATTTTGTAAATAAAATCTGAATAACTGGCCAAATCAACTATCAGATAAAGGAGAGTAGAAGGAATAGAACAATTATATAAAAAATTGTAATGCAATTTATTTTTGTTTATTAAAAATTTAAGATTTAATTCGTTTAGATGGTGGCGGTTTTGGTGGGTCTGATGATCCCAGCGGGTCACAACAGTATATCATCAGGTAAAGCTTTATCGATGAGAGCCTCTATCTCCTCCTCTCCCCTCTCCTCCTATCTATCTCCTCCTCTCCTATCGCCTCCTCTATCTCCTCTTCCTCTATCTCAATTACAGGGACATTTTTACCCCGACTTACTTGCAAACTTACTTGCGACTTACCCCATACAGAACTTGCAAAGATCAAAGCATTTAAGGCCTGCTTTTTGGCATGTGCACCCTCCTTCACTGCACCCTATGCGGCATTTACATGAAAGCACTTTAAGGAGGGCTTGTGAAGCTGGATCTTTGGTGAATTTCACGGGTACCATTCCCTGTGGGTTTTTAATCTAGCTACACTCGATAGGTCCTTTTTCTCTTCCCAGCCACATCTGCACCTATAAATAAATAAATTAAAATGTATATTACACGCGGATTAACCATTCGCAGAATACTATACCTGGTGGTGCGATAAAAATGTTGAGCAGCAACCTCTTCAGTTGGCGGCAGACCCAGGTGGATCTTGGTGTTGGCAGCTGACCGTACTAATATTTCGTAACGGAAGTCGTGTAGTGTGCTGTCGGTTCTTCCTCCATACATAGCCACAAGAAGCTTATTTCCAGCCGAGCTCATCTCTTCAAGGGTGGCAGGGTGGCATCAGATTGCAGGAAAATGGCAGCTACATTAACCATCTGTGGATGTTTTTTAAGAACGTCTAGCATCTTCATTTTTCCGTGCCAGAAAAGAGCAGAAGTGTATCGCAACCGGTGAATGCGTTCATGAATAGTTCAAATCCGGGGGATAGTGACAGCTCTTTGTGTTTGAACGATGTAGAGGAAAACTGCAGACAACATGATTCACCTCTGCCGCTTTTCTGAAAGAACACATTGTCAATAGTTGAGCCCAATCTATTTAAGAGAACTAACAAATCCACATCCTCTCCAACTATGATTACTTCTTCATGAGAAATGAAATGTTCAAAGCTGTTTTTACGGTAAGGAAATCTGCGTCCTCTATGGCTCGCTTGGTTTGAATGTATAACTGATGTAAGTAGCTACAATTGCTTTAAATCAAAAAATCAAGCTTTTGAGTCCTGTATCTCAAAATAGGTTTTGATATACAGGTCGCACAAAACTGCACTTCTCAAAATAAAGGAAATTTTATCGTCTTGAAGAAAGCTAAGATTATTCCCCACCACGCAGCGAGCACAAGTTTTTCGAAGCTGCAAACTTGGGTTTATGCAGCTGATATGAACCATAAGAACTTATTAAAAAATCAGAACTAACGGATTTTTTGCTAACTTGCGAACTATATACATATACTTAATAAAATAATTAATTATTAACGTATATCACCCGAGTATTTTTGCTTGCTTCGAGTAATAATCTTCGACCTTTTAGTAATAACGTAGTAGTTTCCAGTACCGCGCGCGTGGTTATCGGTGCCAATGCAGCTGTTCCAACTTGAAACCGACCGTTGACCAACCTATTGTGTTTGCTGGGAGCGTGTTTTCACCAAACATATAATTGTAAATAATCCCAAAATTATGTATGTTCTTTTTTAGCAAATCAAGAAGATCCAGACTGGAAAGCCAAGGAACTACGCAGGCTGCTATGGCGCGCGCCTGAGCTGCTAAGGGACCCATCAATCCCCGCCAGGGGTACTCAGAAAGGGGACGTTTACTCCTTTGGTATAGTACTCTATGAAATTATTGGAAGAGAGGGGCCTTGGGGAAAGATCAATATGGAGTCACATGGTAAATCTACTACTCATAGTTGTCTGCATTCTTATTAATTTTTCTTTAAAGAAATTCTCCATGAGGTTAAGAGAGAGAACCAAGAAATCCCGTTGAGGCCTCCGTTAGAAAACCTAGGGGCAGCAGAATATATAATTAAGTGTATGAAAGCCTGTTGGAATGAGGAAGCGGACCAGAGACCCGATATCAGATACGTGAGGGTGCGCCTGAAAGAGATGCAGGTAAAAACTCAAAAAAATTACTAATAATTTTTCTAATTACTCCAAACAACCTTTTCAAATCCATTTATCATTTTTAAATACCTTTATCTTTCTTATTTGCTTCTGTAATACCTATACTACCTATAATATATAATAACTCAAAACCTATACATAACCTATATATAATTGTGTTTCTTTAGGCAGGCCTCAAACCGAATATATTTGACAATATGTTAGCTATAATGGAGAAATACGCTTATAATCTAGAAGGCCTAGTACAGGAAAGGACAAATCAGCTCACAGAAGAAAAGAAGAAGACCGATGCTCTTCTGCATAGGATGCTACCAAAGTAAGTAACATGCGATAATATTACTGCATTTATAAAGTAATTTATTTTAAACAAAATCCCGCATCAAGCTGCCTACTAGTAATATCATTTTTACTTCTTATTATATATTCCACTAAATTTATATTCAAAATTTTCCATAAACATTTACTTGAAATTGGAGAAGACATGGCCATACTGACGTATTAAATTTTGTTGATTCACTTAATAGGTAGGGTTATTCTTTCGACTCAGATGACGTTCCTTTAATCATGACTCATGACTTGTCTTAAAACGAGATAAATATAATTCAGACTCTATAATATTGACAATTGGGTATCGAACTAACTACATTATCCGTTTCCGTAAGTACTGTTTAATGTCTAATTCAACTTCAGGGCGAAAAGTGATATAAGTATTAAATCTTGTAGATTGACTACAGTTTTAGTTTCACTGTAGATTTTGCGTCAGTCTTAAAATAGGACAAGGAACCTTCCATTGTCTTCAATGGCCATGTCTCTCTTCAGCCAATATTGCACTTTTGTGATGTGGTTAATTTATAACTCGTTTTACTATCCCATGCATTTAGTCATTTCTGTCGTATTTTCATTTCCTTATTTCATTGCGAACGACGAGTAATATATTGTTTAATATATTGATTTTGCTTTTCCGTTTCCTGCAACAAAAACATCGTATAGAGCCAAGATTAATGAAAAAAAGTTATGTCAAATTCAGCAAAAAGGCAAAAAAGTCAAAAATTCATTTTCGATTTTCTCTCTTTTCACATTATTTCTTCTAATGTTAGTTTCTTCTATCTTTACATTTGTCAATTTCTTATATAAAATTTTAGAACTGAGAAACTTTTTGCTTAGGTGCTCTATTATTTGATTTATTTCCATATGTTGCCATCGTCCATTTTACTTTCCATCGATGATCCATCTGTGGACTTATTAATTCTTAAGGGACAGTCTTAGAATGACGTGTATGTAAAACATAAAACGTAATATGAAATATGGAGCAACTTGGGATAATAATTTTATCATAAATGGTTATATTAGATTAATAATTGTATATATATATATATATATATATATATATATATATATATATATATATATATATATATATATATATATATATATATATATATATATATATTTTGTGAAAAGTAATCTTGGGTTTGTAGCATTTCATTACATAGAAATAAGCAAATAGATAATAATATAAATAAATATGAATATTAAATAAAATAAATATGAATAGCAAAGAATTTCAAATCTAATATATATATATATATATATATATATATATATATATATATATATATATATATATATATATATATATATATATATATATATATATATATATATATATATATATATATATATATATATATATATATATGCTCTTTGAAAGTCTGTTTTATTCAGATGGTTAGGCACAGAAATGTAATAGAAGCAGTGTTTGGGCATATACTATAAATATGCTCGTAAATATACGTAATATATAATGATCAGAAGAACGACAAACTATATTTCTTATTGTTGGTCAATATTTATCCTTTGCTATTTTTCCTTTTCGAATCTCTCCTCATTTCCAATAATTTATTACCCCATTATATTTTCTTATTTTGTAGATCTGTGGCTGATTCTTTGAAGAAGGGCGAAAAAGTGGAAGCTGAATCTTTCGCTTGCGTTACAATATATTTCAGTGATATAGTAGGATTTACGGAACTGTCAGCTGTTAGCACTCCTTTACAAGTCATCGATTTGCTCAATGATCTCTATACGTGCTTTGACTCAATCATATCACATTATGATGTATACAAAGTAAGTTCATAAATGCCTGTTGAATAATTAGTTTTAATATTTTGACTATCAGACCAAATAGCAGAAAATCACAACTAGAAGAGAATACTGTTGCATAATGGTTCCATTATATAACACTTCTCTACTACTTAAAACTACTCTACTACTTAGTCTACTTAAAAAATGTACATAGTGACTTTTGCCGTAACACATGTCCTTGGTGGTAAAAATTAATGAAAATTGAAAAAATCCGAAAATTTATTGGTTTTTCCTGCACTACCAAACACCAAACACCTAGAGATATCTACAACAGACAAAACTAGTACACGTGTAAAGATTGAATGTTCTAATGGTCTGTTAAAAACAAAATTTAGATGTTTATTGAAACATCGAGTATTACATTATTAATTTTGGAAAACTTATTATTATATTTTCCGCTGATTATTTCGGATTTTTCTTACATATTCAATTAACACCTTTTTCTGTTTTTCCAAAATTCTGGCACGTCTTGTATTTTCCGGCATTACTTTTTTGAATTTATTTTGTAAAAATCCAACGTCAAATGAACCAGTTTAAGACACTTGTGTCACTGTGAAAAGTTGGGTTTAGTTACTATGGAATCGCACAGATACTGCCATGATGCCACATCCAACTTTCGCTATCTCACGAACGAATATATTTCTACGTTTTACATATCATAATTCTTTGTGATAGGAATATTAAAATCTTTAAAACGTGAATACACTGAACTAGCTGACAATATTATTCAGTTTATATCAAAATTGCCTTGAATTTGTAGGTAGAAACAATTGGTGATGCTTACATGGTCGTCAGCGGCCTTCCCATC
>CAXKVY010014911.1:0-14260 GCA_964058915.1 Tetropium fuscum | reverse complement strand
ATAACTTCTTAAATACCAACTTATAGAATTCACTAGTAAACATAAATAAACTGATCACGTGGGTTTCGGGATTAAATTCCGGTAAAAAGCCCGGTATATGTATATATGATGTATACCCTGCTGTTATCATCTTTATATCTACCCGATCTACGTAGGCTGTGATATCTTAGGTTCATTACAGCAATGATCAAATCATTGTAAACACAGCATATGAGAAAAATGCATGCTAACACATTATTTATATTTCAGGCCCTTCTTATAATTTTTTTAAGGTTTGCGAAATATCATGAACTTTTATCATCGAGATTTAAAAATACATATAAATTATCTGGCGGTATATTCATATAGTACACTATCATGTTTTATTACAGTAAATTTGCTTAAGAAATGGGCTGCTTTACAATTATATGAATAAAAATACGAATTGATACTGTCTTTTCCAGGTCGGTACCCGTGCCCGAATTGCCATAAATCTTACACACTGATAAAAAATCTACAAAGGCATGTTTCCGTCGAATGTGGAAAGGAAAAGAAATATAGATGCCCATTTTGCAACAACTCTTACTACTACAGAGCAGACTTAAAAAAGCATGGATTTCGAATGCACAATATTTTTGTTGATTTTGCGAAGTGAACTTTATTAATGTTAAATCTGTTCATGTGAGTGAAAGAAATTGATTTAAGGAGAATACCACACTTTTCTTTTACTAATATAATTGTGGTATATTTTTGGCAAACCTTATGCAGATATTTTGCCAGTTACAGTTTAGATTCTTACTTATTTTTAATATATTTTTATAAGTACAGGAATTGTCGCCTATTATTATTTATTATAATAAAATTATTAACAAATATATATTAGCTCAGACCTTAAAATAGTAATTTTGTCTATAACACTTTTAATATAATTATATATTTTACGAATTTTAAATCTGAATTTTTATTTGATTATAACCACACCAGAATCGACCATTCAGTCCAGCTATCACTAAATTTAATTGATTGTTCTAAATCGTGTCAAATTATATTATTCCCTTAGGTATTCTTCAATTTATATATTGCGGATAGAATCATGAGATCATCGGATAGTTATCATAGGAGATCACCTTGTGTAAAGAGTTCGCCTAATTAATATTTGGTTTGTATGAAAAAGATGGCTTTAAATACATTTGTCATTAAATTATCAGATGAGATAGGTATATGGAATTGTAGCCAAAGTGTGTATTGAAAAAGTAACACATCCATTAGTTGCAGATTTATTATTAGACATTTATTTTAGGTAAAAACATGCCCAAACAGATCAAGAAAATCTTTAGTTTGAGTTTAATATTATTTTACCATTAACATGATTTTTTTGATTTATTTAATGAAGAATTTCTAAAATTCTCTGCCCCAATTTTCTGTCCGTATGTTTTTTGCTTGCATTTTTATGGGTAGATTTTTTTTTTGGTAAAACCTACTTGTTTACTGACTGTACTAATATGGTGATTTTTCAGATTCGAAATCCGCTGAACGACTTATAAGAAGTTTGTTGGAAGTAGAACCTGAGAAGAGATTTCAATGCACTAAATGTTTCAAACGCTATAAACACGCACATATTATGAGAAGGCACATGGAATTCGAATGTGGCATGGAACCTAAATTTCAATGTTCTATCTGTGGACATAAAAGCAAGAGGAAGTATGAGATGACTGTACATATTAGAAAGAAGCACATGAAAGGCAGTCATGAGTAACTTCCGAAATTTTGCTCATCAGAGGTCTCTGTTTAGTTTCGTTAGATTGTTTCTTTGACATAAAAGTTTTCTTTCCTAATGGTTAATGATAAAGCTGTTCGTAGCTCTTTGTTAATATATGTAGTGTTACTTATTATTCATTCGGATATACAAAAACCAGATCGTTAATATACCATATACCATAATATGTATAGTGAAATTCCAGAAAATAGTTTACATAATATTGTCATTACGCAACAGTCATCCTTAGTCAGATTTCTAAATTCATTTCTTTGATACTCGGCGAAAAACTGACAAGATAACGTGATATACAGTATAAATACAACATTCAAAAACATCACATTATGAAGTATAATATTTCGACTCAGATAATACACCTACGTTTTTCCAAATTCCAGAAAATGCAGTTTCAGCAGATAAGAAATTAAAAATTAGTTAGAAATACATCCTATCAACACTGCCTAATGCAATAGTACGTAGACATATTTATGCTTACGCACATAATATGAAACTGCTCTAAATTCATAGAATTAAGGAGAGATCATCACCTTGTATGTAGTAGAACATAATGATATGCATATAATAATATATTTATATTTATATGTGCAAATAAATATCTGGACGAGAAGCATCGCGTTAATAACATATGCAGGACGTAGAAAAAATCTGCCAAAATCAAATTATACAGAACAAGTTTCTTCAACTAATATAAAAGTCTTTTAGCCGTATTTGTGTCTTTTTATACTTATAGCCACATTTAGCTGAAGGAGCTTGCATAGATCTAAGACTGTGTTTGGTTTTTAATCATTGAAACAGATCTATAAAAGCGCTTCTAGCTTAATGCAGTGATAAAAGGAAATATAAATACGGCTGTTTATATATAATGTAAATCGAGTAAAAAAGCTATGAAAGTTCATGTAGTAACTCTATATTAGAGGGAAATTTTTAAAAAATGTAAAAAACTATGAGTATAGTTATTATTAATTATTATTAATTAATTGACGATAATGAACAGAATATTTAAGATGATGTACCTAAATAACTTATATATTTTACTACAATGAGTTATTCAGATACATTGTCAATGAAATACAAAAACATGGGAAATAAAACAAACAAATTTATATCCAGTATCCAAAAACATGCAATTTTATCTATATTTTCTGACGAATGAATTTTGACACAGTATCTATGTACAGTGAATGTTTGTTGTACACATTTTAGAGATATCAGATTAGGTATACACATACACATATCAGTGTGAAGATCTGGTTTCACCTATCCGCATTTTTAAGTTATTCAAGTAGGTTTAGGTAATTCTGTAAACAATGTTTTCCAATTATGATCAATACGTTTGTTTTTTGCAAATTTGCCTCTATGTACTTATAGAATATGCTCCCTTTATTTGACATTACCATTTACCTACTAAAAATTAATACTATTTTGATTTGTTTTTTAGAAACATGATTGCAATAATATGGTGTAATTATATACATATTAGCATTCGTGTATTGTAATGCTTCTTATGTAATCTAAATAAAACATATAATTCATGTTTACATTTATTTTCAACAATAGGAATGTGCACAAAAAAATTGTAACGTATTGAACCTCGAAAATGTCAGAAAGAGACTATAAATAAAACATGTAAAGTAAAAACAAAATATACCTAAATAGGCGAACTGTTAAAAAAATTACAGCGAATTATCTGAATTAGTTCAACTACGCGGAACGCTTTTGACGTCGCAACCTTTACCAATATGCCCGCCCGAGATGCTGTTTATTTGTTATGACATTGACGTTGAAGTAGGGTGTTAGAGTTATTGTCATATAATTGTAAATACGGTACCTCCGGCGTTCTATAAACATATCTCTATGTCACCTACCAGCGGGTGACGTCAGATACTTTATAGCCTCACCCAAATAGCGTTTTATAGTCTCGTGAAATTCTCCGCTTTTATTCAGAATTTATTTCGGTGATAAAAATAAATTGAGTGATATAATGATGGCTATGTGTTTTTATAGCATTAGATTATAGCACCTCCAATTATTTTCTTTCGACCACCCTCAGAAGAAAAGTTTTAGAAACAGGATTTTTTGAAAAAATGTCTATCAAGAGCGAGTTTAAGTGTCTTAAAAGTTAAAAGAGTGAGTTTTAAGCAGTTGCTGACAATGCGAATCATCTGACCAACCCGAAAAGCAATTTTCCCATCCCCTAGTTTTCCCATCCCCTAGCTCTTTAGGGCGCAATTACATGTTATAAAATCATTACATGTTTCATCACAAGTAAATTTTTATGATAATGCCATCTTATATTTTCTCGATAATGGAGCACCGTAACAGAAGGAAAGACCACCCTCTAGCTTCGTCACACGACCCTGAGAAAAAAGGACTTACGAAGAATCCATTTAAAAAAAAATTCCATCGACAACTTCACATGTAAAGGGGGTGTGTTTTTGGGGTTGGAAAAATTAACGTTTTTAAAACGTTTGACCATCCCTTATTTTGTTAGACTCTCTGAAAATTTAGGGCGCGATTAAATGCTATAAAATATATCTTTCGCTGGAGCCAAATAAATTATTATGATAATGGCATCCTAGCTTTTGCCGATGATACAGCATTAAAAACTAGGAAAGGCTACACCTGAACCCTGACCAGAACGGGTCTAAGGGAATGACGAGACTATGGGGAGTATGACGGGACTATAAGCTTTAGCACCACACTCGCAAGGGAAAACATATTGAGTATATATGTAGGAACTCTTTGTAATTGATACGGTCGCAATTGCGAGAAATCGAGTAATTATGAGTTAAAGTTGAGAATATTAACCGCCAAAGCTCATCAATGAGTCGCACAATATCTAATGTATATCTAATTGTTTTAAAAACATACATGCGCTCAGTTATCTATATTATATTTTCACATTACAGGTCACATATAAACACGAAAAGCTAATACAATGAACACTAATTACAAACCATATTGATGGTCAAGTATGTGTAAACGGTTTACTCTTTGCAAGTAAAGAGTAAAGTAATATCATGATAACCTGCCTGCGCTATAAAACAGATACATTTAACATCTCGTTCCAAAGTCGACATAGCCCTTACTTCTATAATTGTATTCGCACATGAGCATAATTTGCTTCCTCGTAAATGTCATTCTGTGTTGGTCCTGGACGTGTTCTTGCAGACCCTGAGCATATTGTGATTCAAAAACATTGCAATAAGGACAAAAGTAGGGTACCGGAATTTCACACTCGAATCTGATATGGTTCCAAAGAGTTAATCTGTCCATGTACAGATTGCCACACTCCCTACACAGGTACGGAGGCACTAAAAAAAGTAAGTATGGAAAATAATCAAAGGTCTAATGTATTTGAAAATATTTACCATTTCGGAGCCTTCCATTTACTATCGACATTTGCCACATTAGAGGATGACATAGCTCGTAGTCTGATTCGCTGGACATTATGTAATATACTGAACTTTTGTGCACTTAACAACAGCTAAAGTATGAGTATAGCTATTTTTAAGCTTACAAAATAATGTTTCTGTCACTATGACATATCCGTTACAGGCTAGATATTTTTATTATTTTCCGCCAAGAGAGTTTTTACCTAATGTCCGCCACACGAGAGTTGAACAACGACGTATGAGGGGACAGGGTGATAAAATACGCAAGAGAAGCCTCTGTCGAGCTCAGAGCATACAGTGTTTTGACATAAATATCATTACATGTCACCTAATGTCATGACATTAATGCCACCTAAATTAAACATTTTTTGGTTTTTGCATGAACGTAGAAAAAATATTGTATGCAACTCATACAAAAAGTATTTCTTGCACTCGACGTGTCCAACTCGGCCTGACGGCCTCGTTCGACTGACATGCATGATCTCAACTACTAATCGAATCTCTATGCTGTGGCTAAATACATAGGACGAAATTTTCATTTTCCTTTTTGGAATGATATTGAATATATCTATGTGATTCTTTAATAATTAGAAGTTATTACATAGTATTTGTCTCTCCGTAGGTAAACTTTTGAAACGTTTCATTATTATTAGTTGTGAATTGTATACTGAATGAGCTATTGGTAAATAAAATTAATTTGGAGAAAACCTCTTTTTTTATTTAGGTCCCCAATACATTTAGGTTTAGGTAAGCTGTAATTATTCATATCGCCATTTGCACATAATATTATTCTAACTTAATTACATTTTAGAATTGAAAGCTGCAAAAACCAAAACTGAAATGGTAATGAAGACACTAAATGAGATATTGTTGCCTACGCGTGAAGACGCTGGTAGTAGAGATTTTCACAAAATAGAAACTGTTAAACCTACCAGGCGTGCTGAGAGTTTGGGTACTGGCTACAGCTGTGCTTTCTGTAGAAAATCGTTTTCTTATGAGTACTCTCTGGCTACACATGAGAAATTTTTGTGCAAAAGTAAAATGGGAGTATAATGGAATTGGAACGTTACAATATTACCTACTTGATGGTTTTAATTTCAAATTTGTGTAGAAAATTGAAGATTTTTGTATATTTACATTATAGTGAATTAGCTTAATAATTACTATATGTTTGTTTGCAATTAATGGAAATATTGAATAGCATTATGTCTGCTGAATTACTGCACGAATATTTTTGGTTACATATATTATATATTTAATTATAGCAAATATAGTCACAGTGCAGAAATTCGCAGCTTGTTGTAGAAGTTTATTCGCAAATCAGTACGAGTAGCATGTGTATAAAGGAAATAGGAATATTATCTGTGGGTTAATATTTATCGCAAGACATATGTTAATTGTGCTTATTTACTTATATCCCACTATATACTAGTAGGAGTTTGCCAATCGACAGAGGACCTTCAACGAAATCCTGCTAGTATAAACTGGTATAGGTAAACTAATGAATGTTAGGCGTTGCGTCATCACTGGTTATGACGTAGTTCAAATTATTTCGACAGGCAGTAACCGATTGCACTGTCTGTGATTAATTCCGATAGTGATGTCGCAACGCCTAACATTCATTAGTTTTAATATATAGTTTTAATATATATATATATATATATGTATATATATATATATATATATATATATATATATATATATATATATATATATATATATATATATATATATATATGTATATATATATATATATATATATATATATATATATATATATATATATATATATATATATATATATATATATATATATATATATATATATATATACATATATATATATATATATATATATATATATATATATATATATATATATATATATATATATATATATATATATATATATTGTGAAAAGTAATCTTGGGTTTGTAGCATTTCATTACATAGAAATAAGCAACTAGACGAATAAGAAAGAAAACACACTTACCAGTACTATATCTGGACACACATACGGAAATGAATCACTATGCATATGAAAACGAACCACTTAGAAGTTGTACAAGTTCTTTCACCTTTCTTGAGGATCTTCAGAGCAGTATACGATTTATTTCATTGATCATTCATACTTGAATTTAAATTACCAATACACCAACACTTGCAGTGACGTTTTATGACATTAGTTTTTGACGGAACTCATTCTTAGAATACACAAACCTAGTCTACTATTTATATTTGTTCTATTTGAACATATTATATATAAAAGCATTAGGCATACAGTTATCCAGAAGATGTTAAACTTTAAAATGCATAAAATCTTGTTGAACCTATTGAAAAACAACTACTTTTTCCAACTATATGCGGGAAAATATTGAATTATATATACAATAGAGTTCTTCACTCCCTCTTTGAATGCTTCAGAACTCTATTGTATATATAATTCAATATTTTCCCGCATATAGTTGGAAAAAGTAGTTGTTTTTCAATAGGTTCAACAAAATTTTATGCATTTTAAAGTTTAACATCTTCTGGATAACTGTATGCCTAATGCTTTTATATATAATATGTTCAAATAGAACAAATATAAATAGTAGACTAGGTTTGTGTATTCTAAGAATGAGTTCCGTCAAAAACTAATGTCATAAAACGTCACTGCAAGTGTTGGTGTATTGGTAATTTAAATTCAAGTATGAATGATCAATGAAATAAATCGTATACTGCTCTGAAGATCCTCAAGAAAGGTGAAAGAACTTGTACAACTTCTAAGTGGTTCGTTTTCATATGCATAGTGATTCATTTCCGTATGTGTGTCCAGATATAGTACTGGTAAGTGTGTTTTCTATCTTATTCGTCTAGTTGCTTATTTCTATGTAATGAAATGCTACAAACCCAAGATTACTTTTCACAAAATAAATATGAATAGCAAAGAATTTCAAAGCTAATATATATATATATATATATATATATATATATATATATATATATATATATATATATATATATATATATATATATATATATATATATATATATATATATATATATATATATATATATATATATATATATATATATATATATATATATATATATGTATATATATATATATATATATATATATATATATATATATATATATATATATATATATATATATATATATATATATATATATATATATATATATATATATGTATATATATATATATATATATATATATATATATATATATATATATATATATATATATATATATATATATATATATATATATCCATAGCTGTTTTACTAATAAAACGTCAATCAGTCTAATGTCGTCATATTAAGGGAAGCTGTAAGTTGTCTATATTACAAGCTGAGTTTCATGAATGTTGATTTGTTTTTAATATTATATGTGCTTCAGTGTTTTTGCTCTGAATACAGCTGCAATATATGAAGAAATAAACATCAAAAATTTAGAGACTGTTTCAATATAATCAAAATATTTACTATTATCGACGTACGTGTCGCCAAACGGGCACAATTGGGAGATCATAAAAACTAAGCACTACCATTTGTCATATTTTTTAATTTGGATGAGTATATAATTTTTTCGCATTTTGGATGATAATGTACCTACTATTTTAGGTATTATGTTTTATTATAATCAAATTTCTCCCAGGGCCCTATTTAAACCATTTGGTTTAAATGGGTGGTACTATTATTTAATAGTACCACTTATTAAAGAAAGTATCGCCTGGAGCCTTCGTATATGTTATATTGACTTTTTAAAAAGGCAATTTTGTTCGAATGTTCGAATCGACCGATTAAGACCTCTCTATCCAGTCCCCTCTCGATATCAATGACTATTACTCACCACTGACCCCACCACGGTGCAATGTGGCCGAAATTACCGATCTTCTACATCGCGTCATACATGCATATAACCCTATAATACACTATGGTTAATCCCCACCCGAGGCGGTTAAAATAACGTGATTTATGCCGGGCTCTAAGGATCGCTTTTTATGTTTGTACTTGTATTCACTTATTCTGTTTCGCCCGTTTCACTGTGAATATGATGTTGATTATTGATGTGACGTGATTAATCGATTGCTTGAGTATTAATATTTTTATTTAGGCTTTGAATTTATAATGGTTGCTACTACAGTATGTGATTTCTTTGTTATTCTCGAAATTAGGTAACTGGTAAGGTTTTGAAGACTTGAAGGACAAGGCAGGAATTAATACTATTAATTTAAGGGAAATAAAAAAAACTTCATTACAACAAAACAAGGTAAAACTAAATGTAACTGAATATAATAGGTATTATCGATGTGGGTAATAATAAATTCCTCTCACGATGTTTTATCTCTACTTGACACGTCTTTCTCAAAACGTAGGGAAGTAGAAAAGCGACAAATTTTTAAATTTTTAACGAAAAGAGAGAATGTAAGTTCGCGAATATTTAATTCTTTTTGGAATGCTAATTATCAATGGCGATGTGGAAGTTAATATAAAGTAAGTTTTTGGGTAATGCAAAAAATCGTGGTTTTCAAAAGATGGCTTCAGGGACCGACATTTTTTTAATAGTAGTACTAAAATGCACGAAGGTTGTGGACTCACCTTTTGCAGCTGCCACGAGCCACCCTGCCCTATGCTGCGTTACCATGCCTACCAAAAATTTTAATTTATTGTACAAGGTTTGCGGATAAGTACAAAATAACAAAAAATAACAAAAGAACAAAGAAATACTGATATGAATTACTCCTATTGACATGAAAATATCAAGTTACATGGGTTGCTATATTTAGGGATCGATGTTGTGTATTATGCGGAAAGAGATAGAAGTAGTTAAACGTGAAATGTGAATGTGTTTCAAGAGGCTTCGCATATTACTCGGTAAATATACAGGACCGATAATGTAATTTGAGAACATCTGAATAAAAAATCTTTTATATGTAGTATGTAATAAAATACCGTCTTATTTACTAATACAATTTTTCTAGGGAAGTATAATTGTCAAAAGTGCCAAAAATGTTATAAACATGCAGCATCCCTAAGCAACCACAAAAAATACCAATGTGATGTAGGAGCGAGCAACCTCTTATTTTACTGTGATCTTTGTAAATTTAGATTTAAGCGAAAGTGGAACCTAGATAAACACCTGCTATCGAAAAGGCACCAGAACGCAATTGAAGTCAAAGAACACCACGTAAATACCCTAGTATAATATAAAACAAAATAAAGGCTATACTTACACTATTACAGTAATTTTTTAAAAATATTCTTATATAAATATTATATTAGATACTTTTTTGATATTATATTAGATACAAATTTCATTTTGGGATTTAAAAAATGTTCATTTTAGTTTCTGTACTGTTAAATAGTAGCAAGATAAACATGCATATATAACCCCTAGCCCTAGTGGGCCAAACTACAACAGTTTGCTTTGCAGAAAACAACTACTCAAAGAGCAGAGCCGGCATTAAATTAGGTACATCCACAAATGACAAATTGGTAGCCAAAATGATTCCTCACCAAACATGGGCCGGTTTAGAACTTGTTATGTTCTAGTTAGTATACTGTAGGTGATGGAAAAGGCTAAATCCGTTTGCAATTTTTTTTTGTCGTCAAACTTTTTTCTTAGGCTTTGTGAAACTCCTTAAATTCATCCCCAATTTCGACGTTCGCTAAACTGCGATGTTACTCGGGCGACTTACAAAGATATTGTAAGATTTTGTAAGATCGTCGCCCTCAGGGTATAAACATCTACTTAATATGCTTGATACATAAACAACTAGTAGTGATGCTGTGTGGTGTAATGTATAACATATAAGCTATAGCTTCCATCAACAATATTTATATTTTCTATTATAACCGCGTTTACTTACAAGCGCATTTATGGATCTTGACTGTGTGTCTTTCAGTTTGTGTTTTAAATTAAGATAATAATTTTCTTTTTTAGAGAGAGCGATTAATCAGTTCATGTTGTTCGTGAACCACAAATATAAGTGCCTCAAATGCAACAAGAGAGAGTACAAAAACAAGCGTCACTTGAAGAGACACTTGAAATACGAGTGTACCAATGATCGTAGTTTTTCTTGTCGCGGGTGTACTTTTACCTGCAAGAGAAGTGATCTTTTAGCCAGACATTATAAGTTTAAGAACCATTAAATCAAGTATGAGATGACAGGTAATAACATTATGTACTAACTGCGGTAAATGTGCAGTGTAATATTTGATCAGGATTCAGTTTTTTTTTACTATTTTCCTTATACTCATAGTTTCGATGGTTTTGATGATTGTAGGCAATTAAATAAATAACATTTTAAAGGGTTACAAAATGTTTTTCAAAATGGTAATGTTTAAAAATAAACAACCAAAACAAGACAAAAGTAGAAACAATTAATTGTTCATAATTAAAAATAAACAATTAATTTTCAGTTTAATTTTTTTGTCACTTTGTTGTTTTATTTTTTTTTATTTCTCTGACACTATGCTATGGTGAGTATATTTATGTGGTTTGGATTTACTTCGTATGGTAATGCATTAGGCATTACCTATAAGACTAAAAACTATTAGTCAGAATATATGAATAATACAGACCTCAAAAGACAATCGACTACCTATTCATGTATAATGGGCCATGTATTTTGACAATAAAGAATCAGTAAAACATTTCGAATTCGTTATTTACAACATTGCTTGGTATTTTGGTATTATTATTTTAGTATTCTTTTGCTTACAAATGCAGGCTAATAAACAGTTCATTACTGATATTTCATATAATTATATACACATTATGGGGTGGTAAAAAGGTCATTGAATGATGGAAGGAAGGATTTTTCCCCTCCCATACTTACTTCCCAAGTCCCATATCTAACACAGCAGCAACTGTTATAAATTCTTCATATCCTATTATTCATTTGCTATGGTATGTTTCCTAGTAGATAGTGTATACGCTCCTATGAGATCTGCATTAAATTTTCACGGTCCACAGCCTTTTGCCCACTCTGGGACCGCATCCTTGGGTAGTCCTTCAATTTCTTCCATGATGCGTCCACGATTTCGTCAATGCTTTTATAAAAATAAAGAAATACGTTGTTTTGTTTTAAAGTATATATACCGGTGTTAGTAGTTGGATATGTGAACTGATCATCCATTCAACGACACATTGTATTTTCTTCTTCCGTCGTCTACTACCTTGTACCTATATCTCTTTAAAATGCAGAAACTATGTAAGTTGTTCTAAGCTTTGTTGTTTATGTGAAGTTTATGTAGGCTATACCAATTTTCGGAAGGGATCTAAACTTAATCTATACAAGGATATTTCCAGTAAAAAAATTATCGAAATATCGAAAATTTCCGTTGTTATTTCAAAGCATAACCTAGGTATCTTGATAGATTATACAGGCATAAGAATTTAACTAATGTGGTAGGAAGTTGTGCTTATTTTGGTTTATTTAACTTCATTGTAGATGACATGTATAGCATTAAGATTAGTTTAGATAATTTTGTCTGGTGTAGCCAGTAAATTTTTATAAAGGACTTATATGGTATTTTTTATATAGGAAAGAAACTATGTAATATAGTGAAAAAATTAGTGGACTCAATCTTGTGGCACTATAAGTACCTCGTTTGGTTGTTGCAAAATGAAATTAGATTTTGAGATTTCTACTTTGTTTAGTATTCAGTCACTAAATGCTTATTATAATATGATTTTAAGGTAATTTATATAAATCAGGTAAGTAGATAATACAACATTAATATTTTGTAGGTATTCAGGTCAATGGAAAGTGGATATGTAAAAAATGCGGAAAACAATACAAGAACAAAAGTCACTTATACCGTCATACCAAGAACGAGTGTGGAGTAGATCCAAAATTTAAATGCTACTTTTGCAGCTTCGTATCTAAAAGGAAAGACAGCCTAACATCTCATATTGGTTTTAAACATAAATAATTTGTGACTTACATAGTTGAGGAAACAATGACCTGTCTGTATGTGTTACCTAATGTAGGGTGTTTCATTTATATTTATAGGCCCGGTCAACATAGACATCCACGGTTGCAATAATGCTCATAGAGCTGAAAATTAGTACGAATGATGGCAACGCCATTATAAATGAAATGTGAAAAGTCACCATCGATCCCACATCTGCAAATACATTTATTGAAGGTCAAAGTTCGCAAATATGAGTTTTTTGCATTTTTCAGCCAAACGTTGTTTTCAAAAAAACAGGTCAAAAAAATTGTGGATTATGCAATTATCTATACAAATTTTCTTACACATTTTTCCCTAATAATATGCACACGTTCCCACGCCACCTGTGAGGTATGTGCTTGGCGCGTTTTTTAACGGGGTTTCCCCGGTAGGCCTATTTCACGATATATTCTGGTTCTGTTTAATTAAATAATATTTAGGGTAGGATAACAAGGAAAACGAGGTATTTAAAATTTTAATTGTAAATGTAAATGTAAAAACCAAACTTTGTCCTTGGTCAGATACATCCGTAGAAATACAAGGTAATGAGGAAATATCAGGTACAAGTGTTCAATGTTACACTGGCGAATAAAATGAGGGACTGGGTTTCTTTCTAGTTGATATTCTCATAATCGTACTATTTTGTATGTATAAATTATACATACCGATAAAAATATATTTTTACTTGTATTACAGCTCTAGTGATCTATGTAGGCTTCCACTTTTGAATCGTAATTTCGTTATATCTCGGAAACTGTGACTCTTAGGAGAAAACAATTTTTATAGATAATAGAGCAATTACAATAACTAAGTACGATTAAAGTCCGGTAGAGGCGCTAGCGTGGGGGTTAGGTATAGCCGCTTATGTGCTTTGTTTGACGTGACTGTTTTAAAATAAATAATTTGAATTTTAAATAAGTATTTTGAAATGAAGGTGCAGAGTTACAAAAATAATTAAATCCGTTAGTAGCAACAGGAACCAAAAAAATACTTGAAAGGCGGTAGGTACAATGTATTTTTAAAATGATCCTCCTAACCTCACATTTAACATTTTATTTTAGCAATTTGGAGAGAAAAGGGGCTTAATGAGGGGCTAATTAAGGACCCTTGCACACGCAGATAAAACGCAAAAATTAC
>CAXKVY010014910.1:0-17072 GCA_964058915.1 Tetropium fuscum | reverse complement strand
ATACGCACAAAATATGTATCACACCCTATATATCTTTGACAGTTTCTGACAAAATGGCTGATGAAAAGTCTCACATCGATTATAAATCATTTAATTTCGACATACCTATAAGAAAGACAAATATAGGTGGTCATTTGTCTAGCAAAATTTTCTAATTATAAAAGAAAGTCATCGGACAAAACACATGCAATGAGATAGCATATCGTCTATATTTCCACAAGTAGATGGCGCTGTCCGCCCTATTTACAGTCCACTCAAGCGGTTCATACCAGTGCAGTGCAGAAAACAGTGAAAACGTTACATACAATATAAAAAATGGTTTTAAAATTATTTTTAAATTAACTGGTTGGTTACCAGTTAGATTATATAAGCTTCGACATGTGCTCGTCGCGTGAAATGGCAAACTAGTGCGCCATCTCACCCGACTGGTATGACATCTCATTTGCCCTAACCAAATTTTTAGCCCTGATATTGTAATTATATTTCAGGAATAGTTTCATAAATATTATGAAATCTTCGAGGCAGTCTGGAATGAAAAATAAATGAAACAAGCTATAGAGGCAGTAAGGCCAAAAAGAAGGGATGTATATTAGCATCTAAAACGTACAGTGTCAGATTTGTATTGTTTAAATTTAAAT
The DNA here is from genome assembly GCA_964058915.1 of Tetropium fuscum. Classification (NCBI taxonomy): domain Eukaryota; kingdom Metazoa; phylum Arthropoda; class Insecta; order Coleoptera; family Cerambycidae; genus Tetropium; species Tetropium fuscum. Next base: position 16,434 of record CAXKVY010014910.1, on the reverse strand, counting down.
TGGATCATATAATGGGACCCTACAATACCCTACAGTATCCAGTAAATATCATCCAATTTGCTTAAGCCACTCCAAGGTAATGGATAAACATACATAAAAAGTCGATTAATAACCAATAAAGCTAACACAACGCCGTTTGATTTTTCAAGATTCGTGAATATTCAGAGAAGAATATTTTTCCTTGATTTCCAGCCTGGCCAGAGCCCCCACTGCTCTCTGTTTTCTTTATTTTGATCTAGTTGGGATATAATTAAGGCCGAAAAAAAAACGGTCGAAAAATATTTTTTTTGCGCGCTAGTCGTTTGTTTGCACTAAAAATATATTAGCTAATGCCTTCGTATAGCGAATAAAGCAACGAAGAAAGAGATGTACCACTTTTGGTCAATATTCAGAGAAGTTATGAGAATTTTAAAAATTTTCGTTTTCCCCCTCCCCCTCTCCTAATTATCACACCATCCCCAGCTTGTGGCCTCGTATTTCCTTCATAATAGCTCTACAGCAAAAAAAAACTGAGCCGCCAACTCCACTCCCCTTCGATGAAAAACCAGTTTGATTTACCTGCTTGCGCAGCTACGATTCGCGATATCTCGCGAACTAATTATCCAATTTCGCTCAGCTTTAAATGAGCTTGTGTGTTTTGTCGTACTCTTAATTTTTCAACTTTTTTATTAACCAACTTTTTTTTGTAAAGTCAAAATCTGCAGAGATATGCATAAACAACTATTTTCCCATGCTTTTAATTGATCGTTCTCCCTCCCCCCCTTGACCCAGTCTGCAAAAACCATGCCAAAATGATGGGAGGACTCGATTTGATAGATTGGGGGGGAAAATGTTTAAAGTTGAGTTATCTGTTTTCGATCCATGTTTCTTTCCAGATCCACTCCACTAATTAAATGAAAACTTCTTAAATACTAACTTATAAAAATTAATTCACTAGTAAACAGAAATAAACTGATCACATGGGTTTCGGGATTAAATTAAAGCCCGGTAGGTATCACAGTCAAAAATAGATTACACAAGGGAAAATAAGCGAAGCAGGGGGTGACAAACACACCGAGTGCTAAAAATTTTGCTTTCTCTCAGCATATTCTTTTCTGTGGTGGAATATCGAAAAATTTCAAGAATGACCTAAAACTTAATTCTTGAACAGTTAGCGGTATGCGGTACCTTCTTTTGTATTGTTAATATCGTATATTATGTCAATATTTATATTATAAGTTACTACTTTTGTAGTCAATATTCGTTGATCTTAATTTATATTTGAGAGTGCAATAATGGACAGCGATTTTAGGTTTTCTTGCACTCCACCTTATGGTACGTTATTTACTGTAACTACATTTTAGTGGAAAATTTTTCGGGACCGTACGTTATAATAAATAGGCCAAGATATAGATATTTTTTAGGGAATTAGAAAATAACAGGTAACGAACTGTGCAGTTTCAAAGTTTAATACATAGATGAAAACGTATATAGATTAAGCAGTCACATGTAGTTTATAACAAAATGGAGTCCGATAAATAGTAAAAAAATGCAAAAACAACATTTTTTGAGTTTATAGCACTAACTAGAAGTACAATTTTGATTACAATACAAAAGTTGTGAAGAATTGAAAAACCTACAAAATGAGTTCTATCGGAACTCTCTAGTTATATTTCCAGCTGAGAAAAACGAGAAAAACCTCGTAAAAGAGCGAAAAAGAGCCTTATTGAAAATTCGTAACTTTTACAATTTTGAAGCTACGGTGTCCGCGTTGCGCCTAGGAGTAACTTTAAACATGTAAATTATATGTGCAAAAACGTTAATCTGGCAGACGGATAGTTTTGCTAGAATATGGAACATGTAATAAAACGTGTACTTCACAAAAAAACAAGATTTCTCATTCCGCGCGATCAGTATCAAGGATCTAAACAGCGATAAAATTGAAACGGCCCGAAAAGAGCTGTAACGTCACAGCCTGCAATATTCGGTATTCGTTGCGCCGGAAAGCGGCCGAATGAAACATGAAAACAAGCGGTCGAGTACTGGGATCTCCCGTAATCGGTCTCCTCGTCGCTTGTACATTGTAGGATGTGGCGACTTTGAACCTGTTTGAAACGGCTCGCGCGTGAAACTTTAATTTCGCGCCTGACTGCAATGGAATCGGTAGTGGATCCGCAGATACGAAGTCCGGCGCGAGTTCTTGCGTTTTACTCCAATATTAAATCATTTAGTTTAAATAATTTCAACATCATTTTAACGTATATGTAAGTATGAATGTACGAATTTTAGGTTTTAGGTAATGTTAAGTTTCCGAAACCGGTCTCAAAATTTCTATCAGACCACCGCAAGGATACGAGTAAGGACCTAAATAGAAGCATCAAAAAAATGTACTTGTAGCAAAACTATCCGTCTGAAAGATCCAGGTTTTTGCACAAATAATTTACACGTTTAAAGTTACTTTTACGCGCAACGTGGACGTCGTAGTTTAAAAATTGTAAAAGTTACGAATTTTCAAGAAATCGATCCTTTTTCGCGGTTTTTTCCCATGTTTCTTGGTTGAAAATACAGATAGCGAGTTCTGGTAGAGCTCAGTTTGTAGGTTTTTCAATTCTCTACTTATTTTTTTATTGTAGTGTAAACAAAATTGCTTTGAATTTTTTTACTGTTTTTCCCACGTCATTTTGTTATTAACAACAATTGGCTGTTTAATATATATATATATATATATATATATATATATATATATATATATATATATATATATATATATATATATATATAATATATATATATATATAAATATATATATATATATATATATATATATATATATATATATATATATATATATATATATATATATATATATATATATATATATATATATATATATATATATATATATATATATATATATATATATATATATATATATATATATATATATATATATATATATATATATATATATATATATATATATATATATATATATATATATATATCAGTTTTCATCTATGTATTATACTTTAAATATTATTGGACTCAGCCTAAACGCGTCTTTTTGTGCGTTGCCAAACCGACGTTTACGGGGAACCATAGGCGTTTATTCGTATTTATTTTCGAGTCATAACGTGTAACGGTGCAGCAGAAAGAAAGCATATTAATTATTTTCGTTTATTAAAGTTATAAATCGGAAAAATGAATAGGATAAGTGTCAAAAAATAACCCTAAAGTAATGTGCGGAATTACTTTAGTTTGAAAAAAACTTGACGGAAAAAGTGGGTTATGTTTATAAATTTTGTGCAAGCGAATATGTTAAAAATGCAACAAGAATGACTAAACACTTGTTGAAGTGTCTGAAATGCCCCGGTATAGATTTATCAAATAAAGAAGAGCAAGCAAAATTGGATCAGCTATTAGCAAGAGCAATTTATGCTTCTGGAACACCATTTGCAATCTCGGAAAATAAATATTGTTGTTACACTTATTCTTTATAAAATTAAGATTTTTTGTTCTATAAACTACTAGAATTACTAGGAAATAATTGCAACCAACAAAAAAATTTAAATATGTGAAGCCAATGCTTTAGGTCTGCAATGCGATGGTTGGAGTAATAGAAAAAAATTTTTTTAAACATTACGACGGATACAAATCAACAGACTGCCGAGTACATGGCCAAAAAAATTGATAACTACTTTCAGAAATAGGACCAGAAAAATTTAGTGCTCTAGTGACGGCCAACGCCTGGGTAGTCAAAGCAAGAAACATTAATGAAAATTATAAACATATATTTGTTTTGTACCTTTAGCACATATGGTTTCATACACTCTGCAAAAAGAAACCGACTAGCAGCTGAGCGAGCCGGTATAGGGACTTTATAGCCTATAATTTAAAATTATTGGATCAAAACCAGGACCAGGTATCAGCGATGTCCAAGCATGAAGAAGAAAACCCGTCTACTTCACACTACCAGTTGACCCATAATCCTATGGAAATCGAGACAGTGGAAATGGCCGAAATGGTATCGGATTCTGAGGGGTCCGAGGAGGAAAATAGTGATGTGGTCATTTTTGTTCTGTTCGTTACGATTGTTTAAGATTTTATTGCGTATTTTTTTTGTTTGTGCGAAATAAGATTTTATGTTTTTTAATTTGTCACAGAAGACAGAATGTGTTAGGTATATCATTATTGTTCAATAGAATCTTAGTTTTTTTGTTTAATTTTTATTTTAAGTATTAATTAATCTACAATATCCCATTGTTTGGTTTTGGTAGGTCGTTTTCGGAAAATTCTCATAATTGAGAAAATTCTTGAGAAAATTTTCCATTTTTTTATTCTCAAGAATTTTCCATCACTAGCCGTGACGGGACCAGTATCGTGACGTCACAAATTCTTGTCCCCGGCCTGTCTTACGGAGGTCTCGGCATATTTATTTCTGCCCAACAGAATGTATTAAGGCCACACATTGACCGTGACAGTATATTAACGGCATCATAATATATATATATATATATATATATATATATATATATATATATATATATATATATATATATATATATATATATATATATATATATATATATATATATATATATATATATATATATATATATATATATATACACATATATAAGAGGAAGTACAACTTCGGAAAACAGTACCAGATTTCTGTAGCTTTCTTAGAATCTTAGAAAACAATCCAATATTTAGGTATGGGAAAATTACGAGCCAAAACTCGAATAATTTACTCAGTTATGCGGGGAATTAAAACAAAAATTTAAGTCCCAGTTGGGCCCAGCAGCGGGAAAAACCAGCCAGAAATGGAAGAACGCACCTAAATAAAAGTATCTAACATATATATATATATATATATATATATATATATATATATATATATATATATATATATATATATATATATGTATATATATATATATATATATATATATATATATATATATATATATATATATATATATATATATATATATATATATATATATATATATATATATATATATATATATATATATATGTATATATATATATATATATATATATATATATATATATATATATATATATATATATATATATATATATATATATATATATATATATATATATATATATATATATATATATATATATATCAGTTTTCATCTATGTATTATACTTTAAACCCCTGTACGTTACATTCGTTAGGTACCTACATGTTATTTTTTACTTCCCCTAAAATCTCTATATCTTGGCCTAAAATGTGCACCGAGCAAGTTATCAATATCATAATGAAACAGAAGTCTAACAAAAAATCAAACACTGCAGACCATATTTTAGTGTACCCACGTGTTTGGTAAATAACAAAAGGTATTATTCGAAATTAATAGCTTTTTTACGCAGACATAATCTCAATTAACCTCGTCTATTCACGAAGAAACTTGTAAATCTATCTGAGTCGAAATCGTGGGCTTGAAAATTCCGCTAAGTAATTCAGTGTCAATGGTGTATTATATTAATACGTAGGCATCATTGTATGATGATTGAGCAGCGAACATTTAGTCAAAATGCTACAGTATTACTTCACCGCTTCAGGTGCCTTACGTCGAAGGTTTAGTCAACGCAACGCGCAACGGTCTGTCTAAACGGTCCAAACAACTGAGAAGCGGTGGACGGTGGATGCTGATGGTTTAGTACAGGGAGACGCCAGGAATTTCACAACACGTTTTACCTGGTTCTGTTAGATGGTTAGATGTTAGATGCATCTTTAATGATACTAACGGCGTGACGACTAATATATGGTGACACATTGTTAACTTCATAAGTTAATATTTTCTATTGTTATTTAAAGACAGTTGTAACAATATTCGGCAAAATCTGTACCATGGTAACCACCTTGTTAGGCTCAAATTAACAAGCACATATATAAGAGGAAGTACAACTTCGGAAAACAGTACCAGATTTCTGTAGCTTTCTTAGAATCTTAGAAAACAATCCAATATTTAGGTATGGGAAAATTACGAGCCAAAACTCGAATAATTTACTCAGTTATGCGGGGAATTAAAACAAAAATTTAAGTCCCAGTTGGGCTCAGCAGCGGGAAAAACCAGCCAGAAATGGAAGAACGCACCTAAATAAGTATCTAACATATATATATATATATATATATATATATATATATATATATATATATATATATATATATATATATATATATATATATATATATATATATATATATATATATATATATATATATATATATATATATATATATATATATATATATATATATATATATATATATATATATATATATATATATATATATATATATATATATATGTATATATGTATATATATATATATATATATATATATATATATATATATATATATATATATATATATATATATATATATATATATATATATATATATATATATATATATATATATATATATATATATATATATATATATATATATATATATATATTATGATGCCGTTAATATACTGTCACGGTCAATGTGTGGCCTTAATACATTCTGTTGGGCAGAAATAAATATGCCGAGACCTCCGTAAGACAGGCCGGGGACAAGAATTTGTGACGTCACGATACTGGTCCCGTCACGGCTAGTGATGGAAAATTCTTGAGAATAAAAAAATGGAAAATTTTCTCAAGAATTTTCTCAATTATGAGAATTTTCCGAAAACGACCTACCAAAACCAAACAATGGTATATTGTACATTAATTAATACTTAAAATAAAAATTAAACAAAAAAACTAAGATTCTATTGAACAATAATGATATACCTAACACATTCTGTCTTCTGTGACAAATTAAAAAACATAAAATCTTATTTCGCACAAACAAAAAAAATACGCAATAAAATCTTAAACAATCGTAACGAACAGAACAAAAATGACCACATCATTATTTTCCTCCTCGGACCCCTCAGAATCCGATACCATTTCGGCCATTTCCACTGTCTCGATTTCCATAGGATTATGGGTCAACTGGTAGTGTGAAGTAGACGGGTTTTCTTCTTCATGCTTGGACATCGCTGATACCTGGTCCTGGTTTTGATCTAATAATTTTAAATTATAGGCTATAAAGTCCCTATACCGGCTCGCTCAGCTGCTAGTCGGTTTCTTTTTGCAGAGTGTATGAAACCATAAGTGCTAAAGGTACAAAACAAATATATGTTTATAATTTTCATTAATGTTTCTTGCTTTGACTACCCAGGCGTTGGCCGTCACTAGAGCACTAAATTTTTCTGGTCCTATTTCTGAAAGTAGTTACAATTTTTTTGGCCATGTACTCGGCAGTATGTTGATTTGTATCCGTCGTAATGTTTAAAAAATTTTTTTTCTATTACTCCAACCATCGCATTGCAGACCTAAAGCATTGGCTTCACATATTTAAATTTTTTTGTTGGTTGCAATTATTTCCTAGTAATTCTAGTAGTTTATAGAACAAAAAATCTTAATTTTATAAAGAATAAGTGTAACAACAATATTTATTTTCCGAGATTGCAAATGGTGTTCCAGAAGCATAAATTGCTCTTGCTAATAGCTGATCCAATTTTGCTTGCTCTTCTTTATTTGATAAATCTATACCGGGGCATTTCAGACACTTCAACAAGTGTTTAGTCATTCTTGTTGCATTTTTAACATATTCGCTTGCACAAAATTTATAAACATAACCCACTTTTAGGGTTATTTTTTGACACTTATCCTATTCATTTTGCCGATTTATAACTTTAATAAACGAAAATAATTAATATGCTTTCTTTCTGCTGCAACGTTACACGTTATGACTCGAAAATAAATACGAATAAACGCCTATGGTTCCCCGTAAACGTCGGTTTGGCAACGCACAAAAAGACGCGTTTAGGCTGAGTCCAATAGGCTGAGAAGGCTGCAGCCTAGGGCGGCAGATTTTAAGGGGCGGCAAAATTATATTTCTATAATGCACGACACACTAAGAAACAAAAAAAGAAAATTTTATTTTATTTTAAATTAAATAATACAAGTGATAGTACGTGCGAGGACAATGCCATGCCCGGGACCAGCCAGACAGCCACGCGCAGTAAGTTAAACGGAAATTGAAAGCGAAGTAAATTAAACAGCTCTTTACGCTGACGGGCGTATTATCTGTCATTGGGTTATTCAGTAGACCAAATGTTCTTCGAAAAAGTTGGAAATAAATAGGAAGTTGAATTTTCGTAAATAGTTTTGTTGACTCTCTTCGAAACATTTTAATTTGCCTGGGGGTAAAAATGCCAAATGAAAAATCCCCGTAAATGCAGGTCCGAAAAGGTAACAAGAATAGGGAAAAAGGAAAATAGAATGACTGAATTTGTCATTTAAATGGAGTTAAAAATGTTTTTCTATTTATTGATTTCTAGTAATGCAATAAAATAGTTGAATTTTGTAAAATTTGGAAAGAAAACTGACTAAAAAACAAATAAACAAACATAAAGGGTAAATTGATCAAGTTAAAATAGTTTAAAAGACCTTAAAGAGTTTAAAATTATGGTTAAAATGGAAAAATTATTACATTGGTTGATTGAATATGGGTAGATTTTGCTATATTAATTTATGTTTTCTTCAAAAAAGGTGTTGTTTCTTAGGGGACTATCATTCAGTTTAAATTCGTAGAATTTCTGTGAAATGTTTACGATGTAGTCCGCTATTGGTACTATGTCGGAGCAAAGGTTGTGTAAGTTTCTGATGGAGATGTATTTATTGGAGTCCGTGATGAGGCGTAGCTATTTGTTTTCTAATACCTTTAGTTTTCTTATGTTCGTGGCCGCTGAGCTGCATCACACTGGCGCCGCGTACGTAAGGGCCGGCCTCAGTATACAAAACAATAAACCAAAAGATTTCAAAAAACCTGCTTCACAAATTTATTCAAAAACGTCATTTTTGACCTTACAATATTTAATTTGCAATAAATCATCAGGGTGGAGGAGGGGGACACGGGGCGGCAAATATACGTTTGCTTAGGGGCGTCAAATTAATAAATCCGGGCCTGCCGATGCTCGATGGCATCGCACAACCGGTAAAAGCCGCGTTTACACCGTATCATCTGATGGCAACCGGCAACGCAAAGCCGCGGTTACACTGTACCCCTAGATGCATTTTGAGAAAACTACCGACGAGAATTTTCTGCCCGAGAATATTCTCGTTCTCGAGAATATTCACAGTATCCTCACAATATCCTCTATACAATATATAGAGGTTTTTATGAGTAAACCTGAATATATCTAAAAACAAACTGTTACTTATCATAAAATAACTTGAAAGGGGGTTTCAATAGACGCGTTGGCTCTTAAGGAGGTTTCGCCAATAGCCCTATACCCAGTAAAACAGATTGCAAAGGAAGCTCTAACTATGAAATTTCATTAATTTTCTGTTTGATATATCCTTATTTTCACTGTCAATTTCGTCACTGTTGATTATTTTTGAATAATTATTAAGGATTATATTGGAAAGAATATGACTAGTTTTAGTTAATATCGAGTTTAGTGTTTTGTTTCTACATAAAATACATTTTTCATTCATTTCTTCTGCATACTAATTTTAAAATTATCAACTCGCAAAATAATCCTATGTTTACCTCTCTTTAAAAACTCGCTTTCGTATTTATCTGATATAAGCTCATTAAATATTTGATATGCTTGAATAGAAACTTCAAAGAATAATTCCGAAGGTTGTTTCAAAGCACCTCTTGTTAAATTTTTAAGATATTCGCTAACCTCAACACAGTCGTTTTCAGAGGAGTTGGTAAATTGTATGAAAAAATCTGAATTTGTAGTAATGTATATTAAACAATTTTCATAACCATTAACAAATTTAATAACGGAATGTGCACAATATCCGGAAATATAAAATAGTGATGATAATACTGAAGTATTAAATTTAACTGTCAGGCAAATTATGAATTATTTCTGAAAAGATAGCAATAAGTATTTTCGGACATGTCAAACGAAAAACCATCTTTTTCGTCTTTGTCATTAAATGAAAACTCTTTTAAGGAAAATGTACCAAACTTGACCGACTTTACTCTAAGAAGACTTAAAACTTTAATTTTTTTCTGATTCAAGGACTCGTGTCACGGAAATATGGAAATGTGATTTAGTGTGGCTTAATGTGGCTTAGTTGTTTATATTTTCCAAAACATCCCTCCAAATTGTTAGTTTGGAACTTTCCTATTAACAAAAATTTCACTTGATTCAAATGATTCAATTTCATATGATTCAAACAAGTACTGAACAGGATTAATTGAAGTTTTTGTAGTATGCTTTAAAGAAAAAAAATGTATCAGCAGTTAATTTGAACTGCAGAAATTGGTGGTGATGGTAAACAGTTCCCAACTAAGGTGAGATATGAGAGTGAATGTGAAAATACGCAATAAAAACAAACCCACTGACGCATAATTATTAGCATTATTCAAATCGGGCTAGTTTTTTTTGAATATAATGCATTTGATGGAAGTGCGTAATATTGAAGAAAATGAGTTTGTGACTGGACTGAATTCGAGGAAGTGGACGATATCATAACAGGAAACGAAAATCCCGAAAATAATTCGGTGGAATCGACTGGAAATAAGGATGTGGTAAATGATGGATCTCTTATAGGTATACAGCAAATGATGGTACTTCGTGATCTAATATTCTGTATAATTTACGAGCCAAACGTGCCAAACATAGTAATCAAAATATACAACCTGTAATACCATCCTATAGTTCGTTTTATTTGTAAAAAAAGGCCTTTTGTTTATTTTTTAAGAATAAATAATCGATAAAGTTGTGAATGAAACAAACTGAAAAGCCCAAGGTATGCAAACAAAGATAAAAGTAACCAATTTGTGGCAATTGTCAGAGACGAGATTGAGGCTTTCATCGATCTATTGTTCATTTTATGAGCTTCGCATAGCTTACAGGATCCAACAACAATGCTTTGGAGTTACAATACTATACTTTGTCGACCTATAGCATCCGCTATAATGTCTCGAAATAGGTTCAAGCAAATTTGATGTTTTCTACGTTTTGATAACTATGATGAGAGAAACGATAGAAGAGCACTGGACAAATTACCTCCAATCAGTGATTTTTTTTATCGTCTCGTAAATAACTAAAAATGCTTACCATCATTGTTCAATGATGAACAATTGGTAACTTTTCGTGGTAAAGCACCAATGAGGTTATACATGAAGACTACCTGACAAATTTAAAAAGTTTGAGCATTAGCAGATTTTTGTGCAGCACATACCATCAATGTGCAAGTATATTAAGGTAAGTTAATTTTACATAGCGTAACTAAATATACCTTTTCATGGTTATGGCTTTTCTAGGTAAGGTAGCCAACATGGCAGAAAAGGGTCAGGGCCCTAGAGTAGTTCTGGACTTGGTAGAACATTTACCTCAAAGCCACGGAAGAACTACAGATGTCGCGTGTGGGTCCCAGACAGCAGAGCAGTGGACAGACAGAGTACCGTATAGTTGCAGCTGTCCTCCATCTTTACTCCATCGCATACTCGCGGCGAAGCTTAAACCAGACACGGGCAACCTTTATTTAACTCAGGGCCAGAAAAAAATTTGAAAATGCTTCGCGGGCCAGAAGACTTTCATCTGGCGCCTCGGGCGAAAATTGTTGACATTTCAAGATCCAACGGGCTTGTAATTAAGGTCAAGAATTGCATATAGCCCGGTCAAGTTAGCCTAAAAAATAGGGATAAGGTTACAGAAATTCGCATAGAGCTAAAAATTGGTACGAATATTCGGAACACCATTATAAATGAAATGTGACAAGTCATCATCGATCCCACATCTGCAAAAATATTTATTCATTGTCAAAGAAATATGGGCTCTTTGCGTTTTTCAGCCAAACGGTAACTTTTATCGTAAAAATGGATCAGGACAAAATTGTAGATCATGCAATTATTTATATAAATTGATGACTTTACCCCTTTTTCTTTTAAGAGTTTTTTGTGATATTCAGAATGCACAGGTAAGTTTTATCACAAAAATAGAGTCACCATGTCCGAGATAAAACGAATTAAAAAGTTGTATGCTTCATTATATGCACACGTTTCCACCCCATCTGTGAGGTAGTGTACTTAGCGGTTTTTGACCTGCTTTCTCCAGTAGGCCTATTCCACGATCTATTATGATCCTGTTTACTTCAATTCTTTGTAATAATAAAAAATGGTACCTACTACTGGAAATCATAAAAGCGATGTGAATTCTAAGAAATTTGGGAAAATTATTCGTCTTATTCATAATCGTCTGATACTTCTGCTTCCTCTTCTTCCTGTTCCTGTTGTTCTTCTTGTTCTTTTTCTTGTTTTCCCCGTGTTCTTCTTCTTCTTCCTGCTGGGTGCGAGTAAATCGTCTTAACAGTGATGCATCACATGTTTGGTCGCTGATATCGTACGAACACTCTTCTGATGGCCTTTCAACATTGGAGCACAACAACTGGCCTTGACAACTGGTACATGCTAATGAACCAAATAATCCAACTTTTTTGTAGGCGTATTTAGCATTACATCCTTTTTACAATTGAAAAAAATTGTTTAGGAGAGAAGGAGTTTTTCTGGTGCAAAGAAAGAAATGTGTGGATTGGTTGATTGGTTCCAATATATTGTCAATTAACTTCCAGCCCCAGTCTTTACCAAGCCACACTTGAACTTGATAATATATCCGAAATAGATGTTGATGAGCAGAAGCAGAGGTTGGATATGTAATTATAAAATCTGTAAAAAGTATGTTTCGGGAGAATATTATTTATTTTTAGTACTTATACAGATATTATTACAGATAGGACACAAATAGATTCACAATGCAAATGCATGCACAGGTAGGAACAAGAGACACTTAAAAATAATTATCATGTAACAACAAAAATAATATGTACATATTTTCTTTCTACTAGTTTCTAGTTATAAAATAAACAAGTTAATAAACAATATACGAAGTATAAAACAAATATATAATAACACAAATAATAGTACAAATAATACATTAATACAAAACCATATTTATTTTTGTTTTCATTTAATTAGTGTGATATTTGAGAGTGACAGTTTTTAACTAATATATCAAAATTAGGCGCGAGTGATTCGTGAGCCACTGCTATAGGTAAGGTATCATCCAAATTACAATGCGTTAATCTTGACCTATTTTTGCACTTCGTGAAATTCACTTTGGAAATAAATTACTCACAGCAATACGTGCTTCCGAACAATGCCATCATTTTGCAGATGAAGATTCAAATTCGTACATTTATCCGTTGAAAAGTATTTGGTTTAAAATCCGTACAAACTGCATTCGTCAAATTTGCGTCTTAATTTGCGACCAAATAATAGCTTAAAAAACTAAAAACTAAAAAAATAACTTGATTGAGAACATACGTTTTTTTCGTCATATGGTCCGCGGGCCGGATTGAATAGTATTTTAGAAATCTTACGCGGGCCGTACAAATTACTGCAGGATTTATCATTTGAAAATCTTTCTCTTCGTGCCATTGTTTCAGAATATTATTTATCTGAGCCTGTTTCCATAAGATATTATGTCGTTAATTATGGAGTATTGGAGTTTTATGGAGTAAATATGGCCGCCGTGTCGGCATTTGACGGTTCAAATGAATGCGGTACTCTTAGTGGAGTTGCTTAATTCAAATTTTCTTAATTAATTCAAATTTTCTTAATCGTTCAGATTGTGATACTAACCTGAAATTGGGTAGCATAGACAGTTTCTTTGAGACGCCACGTTTTTTTGGGATATAGTGCCACGTAAAAAATTGGTTTGCCCGTTATAACCTCAACATTGCCAGAAAAATGTCTGTCCACTGTCTCTCCACTGTGTGATCCACTGCTCTGCCAGACAGCTCTTAACATCACGCATGTTAAAGGCAGCGTCGCGTGGGCATTCTAATGTGTCTGGCAGTAACATTTTACTAGTCCTTATATTACAAAAAGATAATAATTCACCACCCATTTTATAGTCGGTCTTATGAGTTAATAATAATTACGATATAATTTCCTGAATTTTCAACTTATTTTCTCCAATCGAAATTCCTAAACAGAGTTGACGTCCTGTTGATATCCTAACAACCCAGCTAGCACAGGTACGTCAATATGACGTCTCTTTTTGGTACTGATTGGTCTACGACGTCAGCTGACTAATAAATGACCTCCTTTATGACGACAATATTGCGACATCAATTGTACGTTATAAAATGTGCGTCAATTTGACGTTGCTTATTCGTCATAATCCAAAAAAATATTAACGCTATAAAAAATCAACTCAAAATAAGCTCCCTATTTGCTCCCTGATTTTATGGTTTATAGGTTTATTATATTTTCAGATACAACTTTTAAATCAACGAAAATACATAACTATGTAAAATATATAATGCCTCATATCAGTATTTATTTCTAGAAACGCGTAATTCCATAATCTACTTGTTTATTAAAAATTAATTTTAAGTTTAACTTGCTTTATGAAATAATTTTGTAGGTATTTTTATAGCAATTAACTTCTTAAAATATTTCGCGGACTTACATACGCATTTAAAATTCATTACGTTCCCGCCGGTTTTACCACGTGACCCTTAGAAGCCAATAGCGTGCTGGCGTTGGCGACTTGGCCTGCTGCTGGGTGCTGCACGGCGCACGCTACACAGCGCATTGCATAAGTTGTACAATACTTACAATATGGCCACTAGTCGCAGGTAGATATAGGTGTTGTTGTTTGGTACATTTAGTACAAGTAGGTACATTTATTTTCTTCTTTTATGTACCTAGTTATTATATATGATACTAACTATTACAGGCAAATTACAATGGCTTACGTTATAGTTCAATTCGACGAATGCGAAGGAGGCGGGCTCGCCATTGTTAGGGAGAACTGGATAACCCCGAGAAAAGGAGAAGTTTTTTGGCCGCCATATAAGAAAACATTACAGTACAATAAAGCATTAAAATGCGGTGAAAGTGTTGATGAAAAGTGGCAAATTTATAAAATTTCAAAATGCTTTTACAGTTGTGGTAAGTTTTAATTTCAAATATTTGTTATAAAACTCAATCGATTGATTTTTATTGATTTTGGATTGCTACTCGTTTACAGTGAATTATTGACTTTTGTTTATTACAGATGATTATGATAAAGTCCATCAAAAGTTAAAAGAGTGTGAGGTTCACTCTGATATTCAAAGCGATTCTGAAGAAAATCGTTTAAAACGCGTGTACCTTCTAGAAAATTTATTATAGATGATAGCGATAATTCAGACAGTTGTGACGAATCTACATTACCAAAACCTCCAAAGGTAAAAAGGGCATTGAATTGTTCAATTTCTGAGACTGGTAGAGGTAATTACAATAAATAATTTATTTATAATGTACTAATAATTTATATTTTCAGGACAGCGAGACCAAATGCTACACCATGGAAGTATGTAATTTGGTTATTTTGATTAGAAACTGTAATAATTTATCTCTTTTGCAGCCATAGTATCAGAGGATATTTCTGAAAGTTCATTGGCATACAACAAAAATCAAGTTATAGAACAGTCAGGTATAGAAATTATTTTATTATGAAATACATTTGTAGACCTTCTATTTAAAAAAAATTCTTTTTAGCATGGCAGGAAAAAATCTTTAGGTCGTTAGAGGAAATCAAGGAACAGAACAAGCAAATTCTAGCCTCTTTAAATACGACCCAATCCAACACAGCGTTATTAACAACCTTTGAGATTCCGAAGTTACCGGTAGAAATTCCAGTTAGTTCAGAGGAACAATTAAATATTTTGGAAGAAGCCCTCAAAAATAAGAAACTTTCTGCTGGTTTGGTAATTAGTCATAAAATTCAAATGTCTAGTATATTAAAATGTTCTTTGTTGTGTTTAGCGCAATTATCTTTCAACTGTGGGTGGCCGAGATGTGACCAACAAAACAAACCGGATATTAAAGGCTCTTTTGACAGATAATACTGCGAGCAATTTTAACTACATGGGAAATAGATCAGAAAAACGTGCTTTCTGCCACTTAACCTTAAATGATTTAATTATCGGTAAGTTGCTTTTTATTCTGGATTTTAGTTATTGTAAAAAAGGAAAATTAGTCACATAATCACACTGACTAAGAACAATAATTGTATTTTAGGGGCAGTGAAAACAACTGATAACTCCGTGACTGATAAACAAGTGGAAGACTTTTTTTTCTATTTTTATTTTAAAAGTGTAGGTACCTATATTCCATATTTAAAAAAAAATTATATCGCATGTATTGCTGTAATTTTTTTGACATAATTTTTAATGTTTCGTTATTTCGTTTTATGCATGTATTGCTATTTCACTTTCTAAATGATTTATAATTTTTTTTAACACAAATATTTAATGTTGTTATTTCGTTTTATTGAGATTTAACTGTTTTTAATAA
>CAXKVY010014909.1:0-23487 GCA_964058915.1 Tetropium fuscum | reverse complement strand
TATTTAATCGATGCGCATCTCTAATGGATTGTCTATCAGTTGCTAGCAACCTTGGGTGGCAGGTAGATAGGTATGTATATTTGTATATGCATAGTTTACGACTATGTACACGATTACTGGGAATGGTGCCTCTGCTGAAATTGATTTTCAATTAAGGAAACGTTATTTTAGTTCCACTTATCGTTAAGAAAAAAAATATTTAAGTATTTTGATACAAACGTTTCAACAAATTTATAATTTTCATTGTACTATGTGAAGATTAGAAGAAAAATAAAATTGTCGTACCTGACTATGTAATTTTTAAAATCTCTCTGTATATTGTTGCAAGAATTGTTGCACTTTATGGTTAAGGTATTACATAAAATATGTGTACTTTCTAATTTCCATTTCAGTTGATTTGAATCAAGGAGTCTAACTCCTTGATTTGAATGAACGCCGTTTTTAATTTAAAACAATTTAAGTATACCGTTTTTGGTAAAAGTATCGATTTTTTGGAGCTTGTAGTATTGTATCAGGTGCATACCGTTATTGGTCTAACATCTGATTTTATTTTCTTGTTTAACCGGAAATAGTATAAAATTTACTATTTTTAATGGACTGCCTTATACACTCACCGGAAAATAATCGCTCCACTCAAAATATTGATGAACTTTGCATATCAATAACTTTGTTCATTAAAGTCCGATTTGATAATTTTTTTTTCATCTAGTAGCTAAATTTATAAAGCATCTCACAGAGGATTAAAAAATTAAATTAAAAAATACTAGTCAAATGTCCATATTATACAGGGTGGCACAAAGTGCCTTTTTACTCCAACTTTAAAACAATACATTTGTTACAATAACTTTTTTTTGTTAAAGATACAAGGGTTTTAGGAAAACATTACATTTTACATTTATTTCTATAACAATTTTAAAAATATAACCATAACGAAAACGACCTGAAAATAAACTGAAAAACCTAATCAACTTTCCACGTGCACGAATAACTGCAGCAATGCGTCTTGGCATGCCCTCAATTAGGTTTTGAATGAAACCCTGCTTGATTTGCTGCCATCCTTCAATTAAAACTTCACTAAGCTGCTGTAAATTTGCAGGAGCTGGTACACGAGATTGTACTTTCCTTCGAAGAGCATCCCAAACATGTTCAATTGGGTTTAGATCTGGGCTTCGAGGAGGCCAATTCATTACTCATTAACGATTCGTGCAAGATGCGGCCGGACATTATCATGTATGAACATAAAATCGTCTCCGAAGAACGGCGCAAAAGGAACAACATATATGGTTCTAAAAGGTCTCTTATATACCTACCTGCTGGCATAGCTCCTCCCCTATTCACTATGACTAAATCCGTCCGGGCTTCCATACTCACGCCACCCCACACCATTACCGAACCCGAACCGCCTCCATAACTTAAGGCCTCTAGGCGAATAATGGTTTTGGAAGAAACGCTCAGCGTTCGTTTCAGCAGAAACGAACGCTTGGAAGTTCTACGGTAAATTCGTTCAGGTCCATCCGGTGGTCTGAGACAAAACCTTGACTCGTCAGTGAATAGGATATTGCTCCATTCTTCATTACCCCAATATTCGTGTTCCCTAGCATATCTAAGGCGTTCAACCCGATGCCGATGGTTTCGCAATAATTCTGGACCCCTTGCAGGTCTCCTTGTTCGCAGTCCAATATCAAAAAGCCACATTCTCATTATTCTATCGCTTACTTGAACTTGCCTCACCTCCTCTAATTGGTTTTTCGTTTGCACAGAAGTAATTATTCTGTCCCGCAAAACATTTGGCGTTATAAAGCGATTATCTCGCTCACTAGTTTTTTTTCGGCCACAATTATTTCTTCTTGTGAATACATCAAACTCACGTAACAGTTTCACAGATCGTTGAACTGTGCATCTTCAAATTCCCAACGCTCTGGCCACATAATATTGTGACCTACCATCCTTCACCAAAGCTACGGCTCTCGCAGAGTCGGTTGCAGAAAGATCCATATTTTTAAAACTAATCGTATTTTTTAAACTAATGATAAACGCGCTCAAATGTGACAAATTGTAAACTAACGGTTGTCAGTTTAATTCTGACAGAAACAATTGTCTGTCATGGCCAGCTGTGCTAAAAATCATTCCTTGTTTGTGATTAACCATAGAAATAAATGTAAAACGTAACGTTTTTCTAAAACCCTTGTATCTTTAATAAAAAAAAAATTGTAACAAATAAAAAAAAATGTAAGGAAGATGTACCTTGATAACAAAAAAAGAAATTATAAGGTGTAACAGGTTCGCTACTCACTATATATTGTTTTAAAGCTAGATTAAAAAGTCACTTTTTGTGTCACCCTGTATAATATGGACATTTGCCTAGTTTTTTTAATTTAATCCTCTGTGAGATTCTTTATAAATTTAACTACCAGATGATAAAAAAAATATCAAATCGGACTTAAATTAACAAAGTTATTGATAAGAAAACTTCATCAATATTTTGAGTGGATCGATTATTTTGCCGGTGAGTGTATATTTTTCAAAATGTACATTGCTCAGGAAATTATACGCACAAAATATGTATCACACCCTATATATCTTTGACAGTTTCTGACAAAATGGCTGATGAAAAGTCTCACATCGATTATAAATCATTTAATTTCGACATACCTATAAGAAAGACAAATATAGGTGGTCATTTGTCTAGCAAAATTTTCTAATTATAAAAGAAAGTCATCGGACAAAACACATGCAATGAGATAGCATATCGTCTATATTTCCACAAGTAGATGGCGCTGTCCGCCCTATTTACAGTCCACTCAAGCGGTTCATACCAGTGCAGTGCAGAAAACAGTGAAAACGTTACATACAATATAAAAAATGGTTTTAAAATTATTTTTAAATTAACTGGTTGGTTACCAGTTAGATTATATAAGCTTCGACATGTGCTCGTCGCGTGAAATGGCAAACTAGTGCGCCATCTCACCCGACTGGTATGACATCTCATTTGCCCTAACCAAATTTTTAGCCCTGATATTGTAATTATATTTCAGGAATAGTTTCATAAATATTATGAAATCTTCGAGGCAGTCTGGAATGAAAAATAAATGAAACAAGCTATAGAGGCAGTAAGGCCAAAAAGAAGGGATGTATATTAGCATCTAAAACGTACAGTGTCAGATTTGTATTGTTTAAATTTAAATTGGATCATATAATGGGACCCTACAATACCCTACAGTATCCAGTAAATATCATCCAATTTGCTTAAGCCACTCCAAGGTAATGGATAAACATACATAAAAAGTCGATTAATAACCAATAAAGCTAACACAACGCCGTTTGATTTTTCAAGATTCGTGAATATTCAGAGAAGAATATTTTTCCTTGATTTCCAGCCTGGCCAGAGCCCCCACTGCTCTCTGTTTTCTTTATTTTGATCTAGTTGGGATATAATTAAGGCCGAAAAAAAAACGGTCGAAAAATATTTTTTTTGCGCGCTAGTCGTTTGTTTGCACTAAAAATATATTAGCTAATGCCTTCGTATAGCGAATAAAGCAACGAAGAAAGAGATGTACCACTTTTGGTCAATATTCAGAGAAGTTATGAGAATTTTAAAAATTTTCGTTTTCCCCCTCCCCCTCTCCTAATTATCACACCATCCCCAGCTTGTGGCCTCGTATTTCCTTCATAATAGCTCTACAGCAAAAAAAAACTGAGCCGCCAACTCCACTCCCCTTCGATGAAAAACCAGTTTGATTTACCTGCTTGCGCAGCTACGATTCGCGATATCTCGCGAACTAATTATCCAATTTCGCTCAGCTTTAAATGAGCTTGTGTGTTTTGTCGTACTCTTAATTTTTCAACTTTTTTATTAACCAACTTTTTTTTGTAAAGTCAAAATCTGCAGAGATATGCATAAACAACTATTTTCCCATGCTTTTAATTGATCGTTCTCCCTCCCCCCCTTGACCCAGTCTGCAAAAACCATGCCAAAATGATGGGAGGACTCGATTTGATAGATTGGGGGGGAAAATGTTTAAAGTTGAGTTATCTGTTTTCGATCCATGTTTCTTTCCAGATCCACTCCACTAATTAAATGAAAACTTCTTAAATACTAACTTATAAAAATTAATTCACTAGTAAACAGAAATAAACTGATCACATGGGTTTCGGGATTAAATTAAAGCCCGGTAGGTATCACAGTCAAAAATAGATTACACAAGGGAAAATAAGCGAAGCAGGGGGTGACAAACACACCGAGTGCTAAAAATTTTGCTTTCTCTCAGCATATTCTTTTCTGTGGTGGAATATCGAAAAATTTCAAGAATGACCTAAAACTTAATTCTTGAACAGTTAGCGGTATGCGGTACCTTCTTTTGTATTGTTAATATCGTATATTATGTCAATATTTATATTATAAGTTACTACTTTTGTAGTCAATATTCGTTGATCTTAATTTATATTTGAGAGTGCAATAATGGACAGCGATTTTAGGTTTTCTTGCACTCCACCTTATGGTACGTTATTTACTGTAACTACATTTTAGTGGAAAATTTTTCGGGACCGTACGTTATAATAAATAGGCCAAGATATAGATATTTTTTAGGGAATTAGAAAATAACAGGTAACGAACTGTGCAGTTTCAAAGTTTAATACATAGATGAAAACGTATATAGATTAAGCAGTCACATGTAGTTTATAACAAAATGGAGTCCGATAAATAGTAAAAAAATGCAAAAACAACATTTTTTGAGTTTATAGCACTAACTAGAAGTACAATTTTGATTACAATACAAAAGTTGTGAAGAATTGAAAAACCTACAAAATGAGTTCTATCGGAACTCTCTAGTTATATTTCCAGCTGAGAAAAACGAGAAAAACCTCGTAAAAGAGCGAAAAAGAGCCTTATTGAAAATTCGTAACTTTTACAATTTTGAAGCTACGGTGTCCGCGTTGCGCCTAGGAGTAACTTTAAACATGTAAATTATATGTGCAAAAACGTTAATCTGGCAGACGGATAGTTTTGCTAGAATATGGAACATGTAATAAAACGTGTACTTCACAAAAAAACAAGATTTCTCATTCCGCGCGATCAGTATCAAGGATCTAAACAGCGATAAAATTGAAACGGCCCGAAAAGAGCTGTAACGTCACAGCCTGCAATATTCGGTATTCGTTGCGCCGGAAAGCGGCCGAATGAAACATGAAAACAAGCGGTCGAGTACTGGGATCTCCCGTAATCGGTCTCCTCGTCGCTTGTACATTGTAGGATGTGGCGACTTTGAACCTGTTTGAAACGGCTCGCGCGTGAAACTTTAATTTCGCGCCTGACTGCAATGGAATCGGTAGTGGATCCGCAGATACGAAGTCCGGCGCGAGTTCTTGCGTTTTACTCCAATATTAAATCATTTAGTTTAAATAATTTCAACATCATTTTAACGTATATGTAAGTATGAATGTACGAATTTTAGGTTTTAGGTAATGTTAAGTTTCCGAAACCGGTCTCAAAATTTCTATCAGACCACCGCAAGGATACGAGTAAGGACCTAAATAGAAGCATCAAAAAAATGTACTTGTAGCAAAACTATCCGTCTGAAAGATCCAGGTTTTTGCACAAATAATTTACACGTTTAAAGTTACTTTTACGCGCAACGTGGACGTCGTAGTTTAAAAATTGTAAAAGTTACGAATTTTCAAGAAATCGATCCTTTTTCGCGGTTTTTTCCCATGTTTCTTGGTTGAAAATACAGATAGCGAGTTCTGGTAGAGCTCAGTTTGTAGGTTTTTCAATTCTCTACTTATTTTTTTATTGTAGTGTAAACAAAATTGCTTTGAATTTTTTTACTGTTTTTCCCACGTCATTTTGTTATTAACAACAATTGGCTGTTTAATATATATATATATATATATATATATATATATATATATATATATATATATATATATATATATATATATATATAATATATATATATATATAAATATATATATATATATATATATATATATATATATATATATATATATATATATATATATATATATATATATATATATATATATATATATATATATATATATATATATATATATATATATATATATATATATATATATATATATATATATATATATATATATATATATATATATATATATATATATATATATATATATATATCAGTTTTCATCTATGTATTATACTTTAAATATTATTGGACTCAGCCTAAACGCGTCTTTTTGTGCGTTGCCAAACCGACGTTTACGGGGAACCATAGGCGTTTATTCGTATTTATTTTCGAGTCATAACGTGTAACGGTGCAGCAGAAAGAAAGCATATTAATTATTTTCGTTTATTAAAGTTATAAATCGGAAAAATGAATAGGATAAGTGTCAAAAAATAACCCTAAAGTAATGTGCGGAATTACTTTAGTTTGAAAAAAACTTGACGGAAAAAGTGGGTTATGTTTATAAATTTTGTGCAAGCGAATATGTTAAAAATGCAACAAGAATGACTAAACACTTGTTGAAGTGTCTGAAATGCCCCGGTATAGATTTATCAAATAAAGAAGAGCAAGCAAAATTGGATCAGCTATTAGCAAGAGCAATTTATGCTTCTGGAACACCATTTGCAATCTCGGAAAATAAATATTGTTGTTACACTTATTCTTTATAAAATTAAGATTTTTTGTTCTATAAACTACTAGAATTACTAGGAAATAATTGCAACCAACAAAAAAATTTAAATATGTGAAGCCAATGCTTTAGGTCTGCAATGCGATGGTTGGAGTAATAGAAAAAAATTTTTTTAAACATTACGACGGATACAAATCAACAGACTGCCGAGTACATGGCCAAAAAAATTGATAACTACTTTCAGAAATAGGACCAGAAAAATTTAGTGCTCTAGTGACGGCCAACGCCTGGGTAGTCAAAGCAAGAAACATTAATGAAAATTATAAACATATATTTGTTTTGTACCTTTAGCACATATGGTTTCATACACTCTGCAAAAAGAAACCGACTAGCAGCTGAGCGAGCCGGTATAGGGACTTTATAGCCTATAATTTAAAATTATTGGATCAAAACCAGGACCAGGTATCAGCGATGTCCAAGCATGAAGAAGAAAACCCGTCTACTTCACACTACCAGTTGACCCATAATCCTATGGAAATCGAGACAGTGGAAATGGCCGAAATGGTATCGGATTCTGAGGGGTCCGAGGAGGAAAATAGTGATGTGGTCATTTTTGTTCTGTTCGTTACGATTGTTTAAGATTTTATTGCGTATTTTTTTTGTTTGTGCGAAATAAGATTTTATGTTTTTTAATTTGTCACAGAAGACAGAATGTGTTAGGTATATCATTATTGTTCAATAGAATCTTAGTTTTTTTGTTTAATTTTTATTTTAAGTATTAATTAATCTACAATATCCCATTGTTTGGTTTTGGTAGGTCGTTTTCGGAAAATTCTCATAATTGAGAAAATTCTTGAGAAAATTTTCCATTTTTTTATTCTCAAGAATTTTCCATCACTAGCCGTGACGGGACCAGTATCGTGACGTCACAAATTCTTGTCCCCGGCCTGTCTTACGGAGGTCTCGGCATATTTATTTCTGCCCAACAGAATGTATTAAGGCCACACATTGACCGTGACAGTATATTAACGGCATCATAATATATATATATATATATATATATATATATATATATATATATATATATATATATATATATATATATATATATATATATATATATATATATATATATATATATATATATATATATATATATATATATATACACATATATAAGAGGAAGTACAACTTCGGAAAACAGTACCAGATTTCTGTAGCTTTCTTAGAATCTTAGAAAACAATCCAATATTTAGGTATGGGAAAATTACGAGCCAAAACTCGAATAATTTACTCAGTTATGCGGGGAATTAAAACAAAAATTTAAGTCCCAGTTGGGCCCAGCAGCGGGAAAAACCAGCCAGAAATGGAAGAACGCACCTAAATAAAAGTATCTAACATATATATATATATATATATATATATATATATATATATATATATATATATATATATATATATATATATGTATATATATATATATATATATATATATATATATATATATATATATATATATATATATATATATATATATATATATATATATATATATATATATATATATATATATATATATGTATATATATATATATATATATATATATATATATATATATATATATATATATATATATATATATATATATATATATATATATATATATATATATATATATATATATATATATATATATCAGTTTTCATCTATGTATTATACTTTAAACCCCTGTACGTTACATTCGTTAGGTACCTACATGTTATTTTTTACTTCCCCTAAAATCTCTATATCTTGGCCTAAAATGTGCACCGAGCAAGTTATCAATATCATAATGAAACAGAAGTCTAACAAAAAATCAAACACTGCAGACCATATTTTAGTGTACCCACGTGTTTGGTAAATAACAAAAGGTATTATTCGAAATTAATAGCTTTTTTACGCAGACATAATCTCAATTAACCTCGTCTATTCACGAAGAAACTTGTAAATCTATCTGAGTCGAAATCGTGGGCTTGAAAATTCCGCTAAGTAATTCAGTGTCAATGGTGTATTATATTAATACGTAGGCATCATTGTATGATGATTGAGCAGCGAACATTTAGTCAAAATGCTACAGTATTACTTCACCGCTTCAGGTGCCTTACGTCGAAGGTTTAGTCAACGCAACGCGCAACGGTCTGTCTAAACGGTCCAAACAACTGAGAAGCGGTGGACGGTGGATGCTGATGGTTTAGTACAGGGAGACGCCAGGAATTTCACAACACGTTTTACCTGGTTCTGTTAGATGGTTAGATGTTAGATGCATCTTTAATGATACTAACGGCGTGACGACTAATATATGGTGACACATTGTTAACTTCATAAGTTAATATTTTCTATTGTTATTTAAAGACAGTTGTAACAATATTCGGCAAAATCTGTACCATGGTAACCACCTTGTTAGGCTCAAATTAACAAGCACATATATAAGAGGAAGTACAACTTCGGAAAACAGTACCAGATTTCTGTAGCTTTCTTAGAATCTTAGAAAACAATCCAATATTTAGGTATGGGAAAATTACGAGCCAAAACTCGAATAATTTACTCAGTTATGCGGGGAATTAAAACAAAAATTTAAGTCCCAGTTGGGCTCAGCAGCGGGAAAAACCAGCCAGAAATGGAAGAACGCACCTAAATAAGTATCTAACATATATATATATATATATATATATATATATATATATATATATATATATATATATATATATATATATATATATATATATATATATATATATATATATATATATATATATATATATATATATATATATATATATATATATATATATATATATATATATATATATATATATATATATATATATATATATATATATATGTATATATATATATATATATATATATATATATATATATATATATATATATATATATATATATATATATATATATATATATATATATATATATATATATATATATATATATATATATATATATATATATATATATATATATATATATATATTATGATGCCGTTAATATACTGTCACGGTCAATGTGTGGCCTTAATACATTCTGTTGGGCAGAAATAAATATGCCGAGACCTCCGTAAGACAGGCCGGGGACAAGAATTTGTGACGTCACGATACTGGTCCCGTCACGGCTAGTGATGGAAAATTCTTGAGAATAAAAAAATGGAAAATTTTCTCAAGAATTTTCTCAATTATGAGAATTTTCCGAAAACGACCTACCAAAACCAAACAATGGTATATTGTACATTAATTAATACTTAAAATAAAAATTAAACAAAAAAACTAAGATTCTATTGAACAATAATGATATACCTAACACATTCTGTCTTCTGTGACAAATTAAAAAACATAAAATCTTATTTCGCACAAACAAAAAAAATACGCAATAAAATCTTAAACAATCGTAACGAACAGAACAAAAATGACCACATCATTATTTTCCTCCTCGGACCCCTCAGAATCCGATACCATTTCGGCCATTTCCACTGTCTCGATTTCCATAGGATTATGGGTCAACTGGTAGTGTGAAGTAGACGGGTTTTCTTCTTCATGCTTGGACATCGCTGATACCTGGTCCTGGTTTTGATCTAATAATTTTAAATTATAGGCTATAAAGTCCCTATACCGGCTCGCTCAGCTGCTAGTCGGTTTCTTTTTGCAGAGTGTATGAAACCATAAGTGCTAAAGGTACAAAACAAATATATGTTTATAATTTTCATTAATGTTTCTTGCTTTGACTACCCAGGCGTTGGCCGTCACTAGAGCACTAAATTTTTCTGGTCCTATTTCTGAAAGTAGTTACAATTTTTTTGGCCATGTACTCGGCAGTATGTTGATTTGTATCCGTCGTAATGTTTAAAAAATTTTTTTTCTATTACTCCAACCATCGCATTGCAGACCTAAAGCATTGGCTTCACATATTTAAATTTTTTTGTTGGTTGCAATTATTTCCTAGTAATTCTAGTAGTTTATAGAACAAAAAATCTTAATTTTATAAAGAATAAGTGTAACAACAATATTTATTTTCCGAGATTGCAAATGGTGTTCCAGAAGCATAAATTGCTCTTGCTAATAGCTGATCCAATTTTGCTTGCTCTTCTTTATTTGATAAATCTATACCGGGGCATTTCAGACACTTCAACAAGTGTTTAGTCATTCTTGTTGCATTTTTAACATATTCGCTTGCACAAAATTTATAAACATAACCCACTTTTAGGGTTATTTTTTGACACTTATCCTATTCATTTTGCCGATTTATAACTTTAATAAACGAAAATAATTAATATGCTTTCTTTCTGCTGCAACGTTACACGTTATGACTCGAAAATAAATACGAATAAACGCCTATGGTTCCCCGTAAACGTCGGTTTGGCAACGCACAAAAAGACGCGTTTAGGCTGAGTCCAATAGGCTGAGAAGGCTGCAGCCTAGGGCGGCAGATTTTAAGGGGCGGCAAAATTATATTTCTATAATGCACGACACACTAAGAAACAAAAAAAGAAAATTTTATTTTATTTTAAATTAAATAATACAAGTGATAGTACGTGCGAGGACAATGCCATGCCCGGGACCAGCCAGACAGCCACGCGCAGTAAGTTAAACGGAAATTGAAAGCGAAGTAAATTAAACAGCTCTTTACGCTGACGGGCGTATTATCTGTCATTGGGTTATTCAGTAGACCAAATGTTCTTCGAAAAAGTTGGAAATAAATAGGAAGTTGAATTTTCGTAAATAGTTTTGTTGACTCTCTTCGAAACATTTTAATTTGCCTGGGGGTAAAAATGCCAAATGAAAAATCCCCGTAAATGCAGGTCCGAAAAGGTAACAAGAATAGGGAAAAAGGAAAATAGAATGACTGAATTTGTCATTTAAATGGAGTTAAAAATGTTTTTCTATTTATTGATTTCTAGTAATGCAATAAAATAGTTGAATTTTGTAAAATTTGGAAAGAAAACTGACTAAAAAACAAATAAACAAACATAAAGGGTAAATTGATCAAGTTAAAATAGTTTAAAAGACCTTAAAGAGTTTAAAATTATGGTTAAAATGGAAAAATTATTACATTGGTTGATTGAATATGGGTAGATTTTGCTATATTAATTTATGTTTTCTTCAAAAAAGGTGTTGTTTCTTAGGGGACTATCATTCAGTTTAAATTCGTAGAATTTCTGTGAAATGTTTACGATGTAGTCCGCTATTGGTACTATGTCGGAGCAAAGGTTGTGTAAGTTTCTGATGGAGATGTATTTATTGGAGTCCGTGATGAGGCGTAGCTATTTGTTTTCTAATACCTTTAGTTTTCTTATGTTCGTGGCCGCTGAGCTGCATCACACTGGCGCCGCGTACGTAAGGGCCGGCCTCAGTATACAAAACAATAAACCAAAAGATTTCAAAAAACCTGCTTCACAAATTTATTCAAAAACGTCATTTTTGACCTTACAATATTTAATTTGCAATAAATCATCAGGGTGGAGGAGGGGGACACGGGGCGGCAAATATACGTTTGCTTAGGGGCGTCAAATTAATAAATCCGGGCCTGCCGATGCTCGATGGCATCGCACAACCGGTAAAAGCCGCGTTTACACCGTATCATCTGATGGCAACCGGCAACGCA
Source organism: Tetropium fuscum (assembly GCA_964058915.1). Classification (NCBI taxonomy): domain Eukaryota; kingdom Metazoa; phylum Arthropoda; class Insecta; order Coleoptera; family Cerambycidae; genus Tetropium; species Tetropium fuscum. The sequence goes on along the minus strand of CAXKVY010014909.1, from coordinate 11,216 downwards.
AAGCCGCGGTTACACTGTACCCCTAGATGCATTTTGAGAAAACTACCGACGAGAATTTTCTGCCCGAGAATATTCTCGTTCTCGAGAATATTCACAGTATCCTCACAATATCCTCTATACAATATATAGAGGTTTTTATGAGTAAACCTGAATATATCTAAAAACAAACTGTTACTTATCATAAAATAACTTGAAAGGGGGTTTCAATAGACGCGTTGGCTCTTAAGGAGGTTTCGCCAATAGCCCTATACCCAGTAAAACAGATTGCAAAGGAAGCTCTAACTATGAAATTTCATTAATTTTCTGTTTGATATATCCTTATTTTCACTGTCAATTTCGTCACTGTTGATTATTTTTGAATAATTATTAAGGATTATATTGGAAAGAATATGACTAGTTTTAGTTAATATCGAGTTTAGTGTTTTGTTTCTACATAAAATACATTTTTCATTCATTTCTTCTGCATACTAATTTTAAAATTATCAACTCGCAAAATAATCCTATGTTTACCTCTCTTTAAAAACTCGCTTTCGTATTTATCTGATATAAGCTCATTAAATATTTGATATGCTTGAATAGAAACTTCAAAGAATAATTCCGAAGGTTGTTTCAAAGCACCTCTTGTTAAATTTTTAAGATATTCGCTAACCTCAACACAGTCGTTTTCAGAGGAGTTGGTAAATTGTATGAAAAAATCTGAATTTGTAGTAATGTATATTAAACAATTTTCATAACCATTAACAAATTTAATAACGGAATGTGCACAATATCCGGAAATATAAAATAGTGATGATAATACTGAAGTATTAAATTTAACTGTCAGGCAAATTATGAATTATTTCTGAAAAGATAGCAATAAGTATTTTCGGACATGTCAAACGAAAAACCATCTTTTTCGTCTTTGTCATTAAATGAAAACTCTTTTAAGGAAAATGTACCAAACTTGACCGACTTTACTCTAAGAAGACTTAAAACTTTAATTTTTTTCTGATTCAAGGACTCGTGTCACGGAAATATGGAAATGTGATTTAGTGTGGCTTAATGTGGCTTAGTTGTTTATATTTTCCAAAACATCCCTCCAAATTGTTAGTTTGGAACTTTCCTATTAACAAAAATTTCACTTGATTCAAATGATTCAATTTCATATGATTCAAACAAGTACTGAACAGGATTAATTGAAGTTTTTGTAGTATGCTTTAAAGAAAAAAAATGTATCAGCAGTTAATTTGAACTGCAGAAATTGGTGGTGATGGTAAACAGTTCCCAACTAAGGTGAGATATGAGAGTGAATGTGAAAATACGCAATAAAAACAAACCCACTGACGCATAATTATTAGCATTATTCAAATCGGGCTAGTTTTTTTTGAATATAATGCATTTGATGGAAGTGCGTAATATTGAAGAAAATGAGTTTGTGACTGGACTGAATTCGAGGAAGTGGACGATATCATAACAGGAAACGAAAATCCCGAAAATAATTCGGTGGAATCGACTGGAAATAAGGATGTGGTAAATGATGGATCTCTTATAGGTATACAGCAAATGATGGTACTTCGTGATCTAATATTCTGTATAATTTACGAGCCAAACGTGCCAAACATAGTAATCAAAATATACAACCTGTAATACCATCCTATAGTTCGTTTTATTTGTAAAAAAAGGCCTTTTGTTTATTTTTTAAGAATAAATAATCGATAAAGTTGTGAATGAAACAAACTGAAAAGCCCAAGGTATGCAAACAAAGATAAAAGTAACCAATTTGTGGCAATTGTCAGAGACGAGATTGAGGCTTTCATCGATCTATTGTTCATTTTATGAGCTTCGCATAGCTTACAGGATCCAACAACAATGCTTTGGAGTTACAATACTATACTTTGTCGACCTATAGCATCCGCTATAATGTCTCGAAATAGGTTCAAGCAAATTTGATGTTTTCTACGTTTTGATAACTATGATGAGAGAAACGATAGAAGAGCACTGGACAAATTACCTCCAATCAGTGATTTTTTTTATCGTCTCGTAAATAACTAAAAATGCTTACCATCATTGTTCAATGATGAACAATTGGTAACTTTTCGTGGTAAAGCACCAATGAGGTTATACATGAAGACTACCTGACAAATTTAAAAAGTTTGAGCATTAGCAGATTTTTGTGCAGCACATACCATCAATGTGCAAGTATATTAAGGTAAGTTAATTTTACATAGCGTAACTAAATATACCTTTTCATGGTTATGGCTTTTCTAGGTAAGGTAGCCAACATGGCAGAAAAGGGTCAGGGCCCTAGAGTAGTTCTGGACTTGGTAGAACATTTACCTCAAAGCCACGGAAGAACTACAGATGTCGCGTGTGGGTCCCAGACAGCAGAGCAGTGGACAGACAGAGTACCGTATAGTTGCAGCTGTCCTCCATCTTTACTCCATCGCATACTCGCGGCGAAGCTTAAACCAGACACGGGCAACCTTTATTTAACTCAGGGCCAGAAAAAAATTTGAAAATGCTTCGCGGGCCAGAAGACTTTCATCTGGCGCCTCGGGCGAAAATTGTTGACATTTCAAGATCCAACGGGCTTGTAATTAAGGTCAAGAATTGCATATAGCCCGGTCAAGTTAGCCTAAAAAATAGGGATAAGGTTACAGAAATTCGCATAGAGCTAAAAATTGGTACGAATATTCGGAACACCATTATAAATGAAATGTGACAAGTCATCATCGATCCCACATCTGCAAAAATATTTATTCATTGTCAAAGAAATATGGGCTCTTTGCGTTTTTCAGCCAAACGGTAACTTTTATCGTAAAAATGGATCAGGACAAAATTGTAGATCATGCAATTATTTATATAAATTGATGACTTTACCCCTTTTTCTTTTAAGAGTTTTTTGTGATATTCAGAATGCACAGGTAAGTTTTATCACAAAAATAGAGTCACCATGTCCGAGATAAAACGAATTAAAAAGTTGTATGCTTCATTATATGCACACGTTTCCACCCCATCTGTGAGGTAGTGTACTTAGCGGTTTTTGACCTGCTTTCTCCAGTAGGCCTATTCCACGATCTATTATGATCCTGTTTACTTCAATTCTTTGTAATAATAAAAAATGGTACCTACTACTGGAAATCATAAAAGCGATGTGAATTCTAAGAAATTTGGGAAAATTATTCGTCTTATTCATAATCGTCTGATACTTCTGCTTCCTCTTCTTCCTGTTCCTGTTGTTCTTCTTGTTCTTTTTCTTGTTTTCCCCGTGTTCTTCTTCTTCTTCCTGCTGGGTGCGAGTAAATCGTCTTAACAGTGATGCATCACATGTTTGGTCGCTGATATCGTACGAACACTCTTCTGATGGCCTTTCAACATTGGAGCACAACAACTGGCCTTGACAACTGGTACATGCTAATGAACCAAATAATCCAACTTTTTTGTAGGCGTATTTAGCATTACATCCTTTTTACAATTGAAAAAAATTGTTTAGGAGAGAAGGAGTTTTTCTGGTGCAAAGAAAGAAATGTGTGGATTGGTTGATTGGTTCCAATATATTGTCAATTAACTTCCAGCCCCAGTCTTTACCAAGCCACACTTGAACTTGATAATATATCCGAAATAGATGTTGATGAGCAGAAGCAGAGGTTGGATATGTAATTATAAAATCTGTAAAAAGTATGTTTCGGGAGAATATTATTTATTTTTAGTACTTATACAGATATTATTACAGATAGGACACAAATAGATTCACAATGCAAATGCATGCACAGGTAGGAACAAGAGACACTTAAAAATAATTATCATGTAACAACAAAAATAATATGTACATATTTTCTTTCTACTAGTTTCTAGTTATAAAATAAACAAGTTAATAAACAATATACGAAGTATAAAACAAATATATAATAACACAAATAATAGTACAAATAATACATTAATACAAAACCATATTTATTTTTGTTTTCATTTAATTAGTGTGATATTTGAGAGTGACAGTTTTTAACTAATATATCAAAATTAGGCGCGAGTGATTCGTGAGCCACTGCTATAGGTAAGGTATCATCCAAATTACAATGCGTTAATCTTGACCTATTTTTGCACTTCGTGAAATTCACTTTGGAAATAAATTACTCACAGCAATACGTGCTTCCGAACAATGCCATCATTTTGCAGATGAAGATTCAAATTCGTACATTTATCCGTTGAAAAGTATTTGGTTTAAAATCCGTACAAACTGCATTCGTCAAATTTGCGTCTTAATTTGCGACCAAATAATAGCTTAAAAAACTAAAAACTAAAAAAATAACTTGATTGAGAACATACGTTTTTTTCGTCATATGGTCCGCGGGCCGGATTGAATAGTATTTTAGAAATCTTACGCGGGCCGTACAAATTACTGCAGGATTTATCATTTGAAAATCTTTCTCTTCGTGCCATTGTTTCAGAATATTATTTATCTGAGCCTGTTTCCATAAGATATTATGTCGTTAATTATGGAGTATTGGAGTTTTATGGAGTAAATATGGCCGCCGTGTCGGCATTTGACGGTTCAAATGAATGCGGTACTCTTAGTGGAGTTGCTTAATTCAAATTTTCTTAATTAATTCAAATTTTCTTAATCGTTCAGATTGTGATACTAACCTGAAATTGGGTAGCATAGACAGTTTCTTTGAGACGCCACGTTTTTTTGGGATATAGTGCCACGTAAAAAATTGGTTTGCCCGTTATAACCTCAACATTGCCAGAAAAATGTCTGTCCACTGTCTCTCCACTGTGTGATCCACTGCTCTGCCAGACAGCTCTTAACATCACGCATGTTAAAGGCAGCGTCGCGTGGGCATTCTAATGTGTCTGGCAGTAACATTTTACTAGTCCTTATATTACAAAAAGATAATAATTCACCACCCATTTTATAGTCGGTCTTATGAGTTAATAATAATTACGATATAATTTCCTGAATTTTCAACTTATTTTCTCCAATCGAAATTCCTAAACAGAGTTGACGTCCTGTTGATATCCTAACAACCCAGCTAGCACAGGTACGTCAATATGACGTCTCTTTTTGGTACTGATTGGTCTACGACGTCAGCTGACTAATAAATGACCTCCTTTATGACGACAATATTGCGACATCAATTGTACGTTATAAAATGTGCGTCAATTTGACGTTGCTTATTCGTCATAATCCAAAAAAATATTAACGCTATAAAAAATCAACTCAAAATAAGCTCCCTATTTGCTCCCTGATTTTATGGTTTATAGGTTTATTATATTTTCAGATACAACTTTTAAATCAACGAAAATACATAACTATGTAAAATATATAATGCCTCATATCAGTATTTATTTCTAGAAACGCGTAATTCCATAATCTACTTGTTTATTAAAAATTAATTTTAAGTTTAACTTGCTTTATGAAATAATTTTGTAGGTATTTTTATAGCAATTAACTTCTTAAAATATTTCGCGGACTTACATACGCATTTAAAATTCATTACGTTCCCGCCGGTTTTACCACGTGACCCTTAGAAGCCAATAGCGTGCTGGCGTTGGCGACTTGGCCTGCTGCTGGGTGCTGCACGGCGCACGCTACACAGCGCATTGCATAAGTTGTACAATACTTACAATATGGCCACTAGTCGCAGGTAGATATAGGTGTTGTTGTTTGGTACATTTAGTACAAGTAGGTACATTTATTTTCTTCTTTTATGTACCTAGTTATTATATATGATACTAACTATTACAGGCAAATTACAATGGCTTACGTTATAGTTCAATTCGACGAATGCGAAGGAGGCGGGCTCGCCATTGTTAGGGAGAACTGGATAACCCCGAGAAAAGGAGAAGTTTTTTGGCCGCCATATAAGAAAACATTACAGTACAATAAAGCATTAAAATGCGGTGAAAGTGTTGATGAAAAGTGGCAAATTTATAAAATTTCAAAATGCTTTTACAGTTGTGGTAAGTTTTAATTTCAAATATTTGTTATAAAACTCAATCGATTGATTTTTATTGATTTTGGATTGCTACTCGTTTACAGTGAATTATTGACTTTTGTTTATTACAGATGATTATGATAAAGTCCATCAAAAGTTAAAAGAGTGTGAGGTTCACTCTGATATTCAAAGCGATTCTGAAGAAAATCGTTTAAAACGCGTGTACCTTCTAGAAAATTTATTATAGATGATAGCGATAATTCAGACAGTTGTGACGAATCTACATTACCAAAACCTCCAAAGGTAAAAAGGGCATTGAATTGTTCAATTTCTGAGACTGGTAGAGGTAATTACAATAAATAATTTATTTATAATGTACTAATAATTTATATTTTCAGGACAGCGAGACCAAATGCTACACCATGGAAGTATGTAATTTGGTTATTTTGATTAGAAACTGTAATAATTTATCTCTTTTGCAGCCATAGTATCAGAGGATATTTCTGAAAGTTCATTGGCATACAACAAAAATCAAGTTATAGAACAGTCAGGTATAGAAATTATTTTATTATGAAATACATTTGTAGACCTTCTATTTAAAAAAAATTCTTTTTAGCATGGCAGGAAAAAATCTTTAGGTCGTTAGAGGAAATCAAGGAACAGAACAAGCAAATTCTAGCCTCTTTAAATACGACCCAATCCAACACAGCGTTATTAACAACCTTTGAGATTCCGAAGTTACCGGTAGAAATTCCAGTTAGTTCAGAGGAACAATTAAATATTTTGGAAGAAGCCCTCAAAAATAAGAAACTTTCTGCTGGTTTGGTAATTAGTCATAAAATTCAAATGTCTAGTATATTAAAATGTTCTTTGTTGTGTTTAGCGCAATTATCTTTCAACTGTGGGTGGCCGAGATGTGACCAACAAAACAAACCGGATATTAAAGGCTCTTTTGACAGATAATACTGCGAGCAATTTTAACTACATGGGAAATAGATCAGAAAAACGTGCTTTCTGCCACTTAACCTTAAATGATTTAATTATCGGTAAGTTGCTTTTTATTCTGGATTTTAGTTATTGTAAAAAAGGAAAATTAGTCACATAATCACACTGACTAAGAACAATAATTGTATTTTAGGGGCAGTGAAAACAACTGATAACTCCGTGACTGATAAACAAGTGGAAGACTTTTTTTTCTATTTTTATTTTAAAAGTGTAGGTACCTATATTCCATATTTAAAAAAAAATTATATCGCATGTATTGCTGTAATTTTTTTGACATAATTTTTAATGTTTCGTTATTTCGTTTTATGCATGTATTGCTATTTCACTTTCTAAATGATTTATAATTTTTTTTAACACAAATATTTAATGTTGTTATTTCGTTTTATTGAGATTTAACTGTTTTTAATAAGTTTAAGTTCTGTTTCTAATAAGTTTAATAAGCTTTACATAATCAGATTTTATATTTTAAAGAAAAAAATATGTTGCATATATTGCTGTTTCACTTTCTAAGTGACATATTTTTTTAGGCCAAGTGCAATAATAAAAATGCATATGTAGCATAAACCGCAATAGTATTATTTATTTAACCTTTCGGATTGCCAAGGAAGACAAACCTACATACCTAAAAAAAAATAATAAAAATTAAAATCGAGACTGTTTGAAGACAAAATGTTAACACAAAATGAAACTGAAATTATTAAGGTAAGTCCCTACATTAACTGTTTAGACATTTTTTGTTTACAGTTAACTATTTTCTTGGAAATCTGTCCAGGTAAAAGTCAATTAAAATAATTGCTTCAGATTATATAGTGTTCATTAAGGAATGGGCCAAAGTTCAGGAATAGCTTCCTTGAACAAAAATAAGGCAATTGAAGTCAACTTTAGCTTGGTCTATTTTTACTTGCTTAAGAAGTTATAGATCTGAGAAAATAAAATATATTTAATTTTTCTTTGGTCATTTCTAACTTCTACTTATAAAGTTAAGTTCAATTACCCAATGATAAAGAAATTATTAAAAAAAATATTTTTTTTCTCAGATGATCTATAACTTCTTCTGCACTCCAAAATGGACCAAGGTAAGTTGCATAAAATCACCTTATTTTTGTCTAAGGAAGCTATTCTTGAAATTTGGCTCATTCTTTACTGAACACTCTGTATTTTACTAAAATATGACGTTATATAATACATATATATGACGTTATATAATGATCATTTTGACGTGGTAAGTACATGCTAGATGACGTCCGGTTTAGGTCGTAAAATGACGTCGTAATCTGTGATATAATATGACGTTATATAATATATATATATATGACGTTACATAATGATCATTTTGACGTAGAAAGTACATGCCATATGACGTCCGTTTTAGGTCGTAAAATGACGTCGTAATCTGTGACATATTGCCGTCATTTTTACGTTTATTTGACGTGATCTTTTTGGTGCATATGACGTATCTGGTGCCGAAAATTTAACGTTTTTATGACGTCACTGTGTTAGCTGGGAACGTAGGTTGTATTTACTAGGTAGGCATTTTGAATGCGCCACGCGAGTGACGTCACACACAATATTCGTAGCACGCGCCCCACCTTAACCAAGCCTTTATCTGGTTGCATTAAAGACAAGTTTCGTAAATAAATGGACATTAAGGCGAGTGGGAAGTTTGTGAATAGCTTGCTCTGGTTCACTCCATTGTTACATAAAAAATATATGATAAACCAAACAGTTGACTGCCCATAATTGAAGAGTAATTTTATTATACTTACTGGTCATTGCTTCCCAGGTAAAGTAATAAATTCGTACCAACATTTTATAACTATCATTATGATTTATAATAAATTATTTTGTTTGGCATTGCTATTTTTGTTTACTTTATAACATCATTTAATGGTAATAAAATTTATTTTGTTTGAAGGCAATTACAAAATTTTATAATTATCAGTTGGTTGGTATAATGATAAATTGAAAAAATAAAAGTTACCAAAACTAATACACGTTTCAATTAAAAATAAATTCATTTTTTGTTACTGACATAAGTTATCAATGTGTTAGGCTGTCAGGTAGATTATTAAAAACTTTCAAACCTAGGTAGTTCTGCGATTTCTGGGTGATTGACAAATGGAAAATGGTACATATATTTGGTTTCATTATATTGTATTTATATAATTATATTGTGTAATATACTTTACAAAGATGAAATTGATGTTTATTTTTAAAAACATACACATATTTCAAAAAAATAAGTAATGCTGTTAGAATGAGAATCTTATATTCTACAAAGTTATTAGTTATAAGTTAATAAGTTATTTTGTTGGTTTGTTAAAATCTCTCTCATGATTTTAGTGAATTAGATTCAAATGAATTAATATATAAAATAAAATACTTTAGCACTGGGCCCAGAACCAAGCCCTGCGGTACGCCAATTTCTTCTATAGACAACGTTTTTGCTAGAATTAATTTTGTTTACGTATCATTATTTTTATATTGTATAGAGACAAACTACGAGGTGTCAGAAATAAACTAAGCCAAGCCAATTTAAGGGAGCCCCTTGTATGTTTCATAACATAGGTATTGTTATATACGCAGTCGAATGATCTGTTGAGGACACAAAAGACTCTAGCAGGACACTCGCCAGCGTCAATACAGCTAATAACTTCTTCATGGAATTAATGTATAGTCCTTAACTTTTTATTTTGTCTTCAAAAGCATTTTCACCTAAGATTTTGAATTGAAGCGCTAAGTGGATATAGAACTTTATGCCCATGTACCACAAGGATTTCTGAAATTGTGTAGTCCTGTGCTTTGGAATGTATTACATTTCGCAATGCCTGGTACTGATGAATGACATTATTTTTCTTTAAATGTTTTTGATTCTTTCTTATGCGTAGTAAAATACAACAAATATATTTCAAATTATGCGATTCTGTGCAAAAAAATTCTCTGGCTCTGTGGAATTACCAAAAAAACACGGCGTTATAACTCAGGTGACTATACACAAGACTATGGACATTAAGAAGTGCAGATGGAGATATAGAATCCCTAATGCGAGAAATACATAATACGATTTTAGTATTAAGTTTCTTACTTAAATTTTAAATATGATCCGCCCATGAAAGATCTGGATCAGGATCTTTCATTAGCGGGAGTAATCCCAAGAAACTTCCACTACCGATCTTCTCGTCATGGGTTTGCGCTGATACCACTAAAGCTATATCTTACACTCAAAGCAGATACCAAATATTCCAATAATAAGTTTAAAAGCTCTACTTCTGTGAAAGGTTCAAGAAATAGTGTATGATTTACCTTTATGTTGGATAGGTTTTAATATACACAGTGGATATTTGATCGGTTATTTTCATAAGAGCATCAATAAAGAATCTATTAAAAGGTGGATTAATTTCATGAGGGTTCTCTATCAATTTCTCATTATTCTTTGTTTTTATGTTACAATTACATATGTTTTATTTGGAAGTTCCAAGATGAGATTCCAAGCGGCACTAAAGTGTTTTCGTTTGATATACAAACTAGAGCAAAAAATTGTGCGGCATTTTACAAAGAAACCCCGTACCAATTACTACAGAAAATTTTGCATGCTGCGTGTACAATTTAGTGCTCAATTTATCCAATAAAAATTTAAAATAAAAGAAAGAAATTAAATTGCTATTGCCCAGCAAATACCACGGGGTGCTAAGAGCGCCCCTTTTCAGGATAGAACGTGGTTAGGTTACTTATTATTAGTATAGGTGGGACTGTTAGTAAAATTTATAACCAGTTAACTCACCAATTTGCGGGATATGTTATTATTTGCACATATAGTTACACTCAAGTCACTTATTAGTAGCACTCTTTACAAAAAAACTCTTCACATCTGAAATTCATATCACTATTCACTATCTGAAAATAAGTCACTTTCATTATTGTCTCCGTTTAATTCATTATAACTGGTTTAACGGGAGTATCCGGAGTGTCCATCATAATATTGAGATCCCACATTCTTGATTCTTCACATGGTCTATACATTTTAACCAGTTGGCCGCATTTACTTCTTTGATTGCACCATTGAGAAGTTTTTTCACATCAGCTAAGTTAAATGTTGTATTTTCTCTAGCAACTTTCCCTTTTATTTCCGCTCACTAAGCTCAATTGGGTTCAGTTCGCAATGATATGGAGGCAATCGAATTACCTCAATTCCTCTTGCTTTGGTCATTTCATCCACTACATACTTGAATACTCTTGAATACATTCTTGAAAGTCCCCCTCTGGGTTCAAGGCCACAATTGTAGAATAGACCCA
>CAXKVY010014908.1:0-19097 GCA_964058915.1 Tetropium fuscum | reverse complement strand
TATATATATATATATATATATATATATATATATATATATATATATATATATATATATATATATATATATATACATATATACATATATATATATATATATATATATATATATATATATATATATATATATATATATATATATATATATATATATATATATATATATATATATATATATATATATATATATATATATATATATATATATATATATATATATATATATATATATATATATATATATATATATATATATATATATATATATATATATGTTAGATACTTATTTAGGTGCGTTCTTCCATTTCTGGCTGGTTTTTCCCGCTGCTGAGCCCAACTGGGACTTAAATTTTTGTTTTAATTCCCCGCATAACTGAGTAAATTATTCGAGTTTTGGCTCGTAATTTTCCCATACCTAAATATTGGATTGTTTTCTAAGATTCTAAGAAAGCTACAGAAATCTGGTACTGTTTTCCGAAGTTGTACTTCCTCTTATATATGTGCTTGTTAATTTGAGCCTAACAAGGTGGTTACCATGGTACAGATTTTGCCGAATATTGTTACAACTGTCTTTAAATAACAATAGAAAATATTAACTTATGAAGTTAACAATGTGTCACCATATATTAGTCGTCACGCCGTTAGTATCATTAAAGATGCATCTAACATCTAACCATCTAACAGAACCAGGTAAAACGTGTTGTGAAATTCCTGGCGTCTCCCTGTACTAAACCATCAGCATCCACCGTCCACCGCTTCTCAGTTGTTTGGACCGTTTAGACAGACCGTTGCGCGTTGCGTTGACTAAACCTTCGACGTAAGGCACCTGAAGCGGTGAAGTAATACTGTAGCATTTTGACTAAATGTTCGCTGCTCAATCATCATACAATGATGCCTACGTATTAATATAATACACCATTGACACTGAATTACTTAGCGGAATTTTCAAGCCCACGATTTCGACTCAGATAGATTTACAAGTTTCTTCGTGAATAGACGAGGTTAATTGAGATTATGTCTGCGTAAAAAAGCTATTAATTTCGAATAATACCTTTTGTTATTTACCAAACACGTGGGTACACTAAAATATGGTCTGCAGTGTTTGATTTTTTGTTAGACTTCTGTTTCATTATGATATTGATAACTTGCTCGGTGCACATTTTAGGCCAAGATATAGAGATTTTAGGGGAAGTAAAAAATAACATGTAGGTACCTAACGAATGTAACGTACAGGGGTTTAAAGTATAATACATAGATGAAAACTGATATATATATATATATATATATATATATATATATATATATATATATATATATATATATATATATATATATATATATATATATATATATATATATATATATATATATATATATATATACATATATATATATATATATATATATATATATATATATATATATATATATATATATATATATATATATATATATATATATATATATATATATATATATATATATATATATATATACATATATATATATATATATATATATATATATATATATATATATATATATATATATATATATATATATGTTAGATACTTTTATTTAGGTGCGTTCTTCCATTTCTGGCTGGTTTTTCCCGCTGCTGGGCCCAACTGGGACTTAAATTTTTGTTTTAATTCCCCGCATAACTGAGTAAATTATTCGAGTTTTGGCTCGTAATTTTCCCATACCTAAATATTGGATTGTTTTCTAAGATTCTAAGAAAGCTACAGAAATCTGGTACTGTTTTCCGAAGTTGTACTTCCTCTTATATATGTGTATATATATATATATATATATATATATATATATATATATATATATATATATATATATATATATATATATATATATATATATATATATATATATATATATATATATATATATATATATATATATATATATTATGATGCCGTTAATATACTGTCACGGTCAATGTGTGGCCTTAATACATTCTGTTGGGCAGAAATAAATATGCCGAGACCTCCGTAAGACAGGCCGGGGACAAGAATTTGTGACGTCACGATACTGGTCCCGTCACGGCTAGTGATGGAAAATTCTTGAGAATAAAAAAATGGAAAATTTTCTCAAGAATTTTCTCAATTATGAGAATTTTCCGAAAACGACCTACCAAAACCAAACAATGGGATATTGTAGATTAATTAATACTTAAAATAAAAATTAAACAAAAAAACTAAGATTCTATTGAACAATAATGATATACCTAACACATTCTGTCTTCTGTGACAAATTAAAAAACATAAAATCTTATTTCGCACAAACAAAAAAAATACGCAATAAAATCTTAAACAATCGTAACGAACAGAACAAAAATGACCACATCACTATTTTCCTCCTCGGACCCCTCAGAATCCGATACCATTTCGGCCATTTCCACTGTCTCGATTTCCATAGGATTATGGGTCAACTGGTAGTGTGAAGTAGACGGGTTTTCTTCTTCATGCTTGGACATCGCTGATACCTGGTCCTGGTTTTGATCCAATAATTTTAAATTATAGGCTATAAAGTCCCTATACCGGCTCGCTCAGCTGCTAGTCGGTTTCTTTTTGCAGAGTGTATGAAACCATATGTGCTAAAGGTACAAAACAAATATATGTTTATAATTTTCATTAATGTTTCTTGCTTTGACTACCCAGGCGTTGGCCGTCACTAGAGCACTAAATTTTTCTGGTCCTATTTCTGAAAGTAGTTATCAATTTTTTTGGCCATGTACTCGGCAGTCTGTTGATTTGTATCCGTCGTAATGTTTAAAAAAATTTTTTTCTATTACTCCAACCATCGCATTGCAGACCTAAAGCATTGGCTTCACATATTTAAATTTTTTTGTTGGTTGCAATTATTTCCTAGTAATTCTAGTAGTTTATAGAACAAAAAATCTTAATTTTATAAAGAATAAGTGTAACAACAATATTTATTTTCCGAGATTGCAAATGGTGTTCCAGAAGCATAAATTGCTCTTGCTAATAGCTGATCCAATTTTGCTTGCTCTTCTTTATTTGATAAATCTATACCGGGGCATTTCAGACACTTCAACAAGTGTTTAGTCATTCTTGTTGCATTTTTAACATATTCGCTTGCACAAAATTTATAAACATAACCCACTTTTTCCGTCAAGTTTTTTTCAAACTAAAGTAATTCCGCACATTACTTTAGGGTTATTTTTTGACACTTATCCTATTCATTTTTCCGATTTATAACTTTAATAAACGAAAATAATTAATATGCTTTCTTTCTGCTGCACCGTTACACGTTATGACTCGAAAATAAATACGAATAAACGCCTATGGTTCCCCGTAAACGTCGGTTTGGCAACGCACAAAAAGACGCGTTTAGGCTGAGTCCAATAATATTTAAAGTATAATACATAGATGAAAACTGATATATATATATATATATATATATATATATATATATATATATATATATATATATATATATATATATATATATATATATATATATATATATATATATATATATATATATATATATATATATATATATATATATATATATATATATATATATATATATATATATATATATATATATATATATATATATATATATATATATATATTTATATATATATATATATTATATATATATATATATATATATATATATATATATATATATATATATATATATATATATATATATATATATATTAAACAGCCAATTGTTGTTAATAACAAAATGACGTGGGAAAAACAGTAAAAAAATTCAAAGCAATTTTGTTTACACTACAATAAAAAAATAAGTAGAGAATTGAAAAACCTACAAACTGAGCTCTACCAGAACTCGCTATCTGTATTTTCAACCAAGAAACATGGGAAAAAACCGCGAAAAAGGATCGATTTCTTGAAAATTCGTAACTTTTACAATTTTTAAACTACGACGTCCACGTTGCGCGTAAAAGTAACTTTAAACGTGTAAATTATTTGTGCAAAAACCTGGATCTTTCAGACGGATAGTTTTGCTACAAGTACATTTTTTTGATGCTTCTATTTAGGTCCTTACTCGTATCCTTGCGGTGGTCTGATAGAAATTTTGAGACCGGTTTCGGAAACTTAACATTACCTAAAACCTAAAATTCGTACATTCATACTTACATATACGTTAAAATGATGTTGAAATTATTTAAACTAAATGATTTAATATTGGAGTAAAACGCAAGAACTCGCGCCGGACTTCGTATCTGCGGATCCACTACCGATTCCATTGCAGTCAGGCGCGAAATTAAAGTTTCACGCGCGAGCCGTTTCAAACAGGTTCAAAGTCGCCACATCCTACAATGTACAAGCGACGAGGAGACCGATTACGGGAGATCCCAGTACTCGACCGCTTGTTTTCATGTTTCATTCGGCCGCTTTCCGGCGCAACGAATACCGAATATTGCAGGCTGTGACGTTACAGCTCTTTTCGGGCCGTTTCAATTTTATCGCTGTTTAGATCCTTGATACTGATCGCGCGGAATGAGAAATCTTGTTTTTTTGTGAAGTACACGTTTTATTACATGTTCCATATTCTAGCAAAACTATCCGTCTGCCAGATTAACGTTTTTGCACATATAATTTACATGTTTAAAGTTACTCCTAGGCGCAACGCGGACACCGTAGCTTCAAAATTGTAAAAGTTACGAATTTTCAATAAGGCTCTTTTTCGCTCTTTTACGAGGTTTTTCTCGTTTTTCTCAGCTGGAAATATAACTAGAGAGTTCCGATAGAACTCATTTTGTAGGTTTTTCAATTCTTCACAACTTTTGTATTGTAATCAAAATTGTACTTCTAGTTAGTGCTATAAACTCAAAAAATGTTGTTTTTGCATTTTTTTACTATTTATCGGACTCCATTTTGTTATAAACTACATGTGACTGCTTAATCTATATACGTTTTCATCTATGTATTAAACTTTGAAACTGCACAGTTCGTTACCTGTTATTTTCTAATTCCCTAAAAAATATCTATATCTTGGCCTATTTATTATAACGTACGGTCCCGAAAAATTTTCCACTAAAATGTAGTTACAGTAAATAACGTACCATAAGGTGGAGTGCAAGAAAACCTAAAATCGCTGTCCATTATTGCACTCTCAAATATAAATTAAGATCAACGAATATTGACTACAAAAGTAGTAACTTATAATATAAATATTGACATAATATACGATATTAACAATACAAAAGAAGGTACCGCATACCGCTAACTGTTCAAGAATTAAGTTTTAGGTCATTCTTGAAATTTTTCGATATTCCACCACAGAAAAGAATATGCTGAGAGAAAGCAAAATTTTTAGCACTCGGTGTGTTTGTCACCCCCTGCTTCGCTTATTTTCCCTTGTGTAATCTATTTTTGACTGTGATACCTACCGGGCTTTAATTTAATCCCGAAACCCATGTGATCAGTTTATTTCTGTTTACTAGTGAATTAATTTTTATAAGTTAGTATTTAAGAAGTTTTCATTTAATTAGTGGAGTGGATCTGGAAAGAAACATGGATCGAAAACAGATAACTCAACTTTAAACATTTTCCCCCCCAATCTATCAAATCGAGTCCTCCCATCATTTTGGCATGGTTTTTGCAGACTGGGTCAAGGGGGGGAGGGAGAACGATCAATTAAAAGCATGGGAAAATAGTTGTTTATGCATATCTCTGCAGATTTTGACTTTACAAAAAAAAGTTGGTTAATAAAAAAGTTGAAAAATTAAGAGTACGACAAAACACACAAGCTCATTTAAAGCTGAGCGAAATTGGATAATTAGTTCGCGAGATATCGCGAATCGTAGCTGCGCAAGCAGGTAAATCAAACTGGTTTTTCATCGAAGGGGAGTGGAGTTGGCGGCTCAGTTTTTTTTTGCTGTAGAGCTATTATGAAGGAAATACGAGGCCACAAGCTGGGGATGGTGTGATAATTAGGAGAGGGGGAGGGGGAAAACGAAAATTTTTAAAATTCTCATAACTTCTCTGAATATTGACCAAAAGTGGTACATCTCTTTCTTCGTTGCTTTATTCGCTATACGAAGGCATTAGCTAATATATTTTTAGTGCAAACAAACGACTAGCGCGCAAAAAAAATATTTTTCGACCGTTTTTTTTTCGGCCTTAATTATATCCCAACTAGATCAAAATAAAGAAAACAGAGAGCAGTGGGGGCTCTGGCCAGGCTGGAAATCAAGGAAAAATATTCTTCTCTGAATATTCACGAATCTTGAAAAATCAAACGGCGTTGTGTTAGCTTTATTGGTTATTAATCGACTTTTTATGTATGTTTATCCATTACCTTGGAGTGGCTTAAGCAAATTGGATGATATTTACTGGATACTGTAGGGTATTGTAGGGTCCCATTATATGATCCAATTTAAATTTAAACAATACAAATCTGACACTGTACGTTTTAGATGCTAATATACATCCCTTCTTTTTGGCCTTACTGCCTCTATAGCTTGTTTCATTTATTTTTCATTCCAGACTGCCTCGAAGATTTCATAATATTTATGAAACTATTCCTGAAATATAATTACAATATCAGGGCTAAAAATTTGGTTAGGGCAAATGAGATGTCATACCAGTCGGGTGAGATGGCGCACTAGTTTGCCATTTCACGCGACGAGCACATGTCGAAGCTTATATAATCTAACTGGTAACCAACCAGTTAATTTAAAAATAATTTTAAAACCATTTTTTATATTGTATGTAACGTTTTCACTGTTTTCTGCACTGCACTGGTATGAACCGCTTGAGTGGACTGTAAATAGGGCGGACAGCGCCATCTACTTGTGGAAATATAGACGATATGCTATCTCATTGCATGTGTTTTGTCCGATGACTTTCTTTTATAATTAGAAAATTTTGCTAGACAAATGACCACCTATATTTGTCTTTCTTATAGGTATGTCGAAATTAAATGATTTATAATCGATGTGAGACTTTTCATCAGCCATTTTGTCAGAAACTGTCAAAGATATATAGGGTGTGATACATATTTTGTGCGTATAATTTCCTGAGCAATGTACATTTTGAAAAATATACACTCACCGGCAAAATAATCGATCCACTCAAAATATTGATGAAGTTTTCTTATCAATAACTTTGTTAATTTAAGTCCGATTTGATATTTTTTTTATCATCTGGTAGTTAAATTTATAAAGAATCTCACAGAGGATTAAATTAAAAAAACTAGGCAAATGTCCATATTATACAGGGTGACACAAAAAGTGACTTTTTAATCTAGCTTTAAAACAATATATAGTGAGTAGCGAACCTGTTACACCTTATAATTTCTTTTTTTGTTATCAAGGTACATCTTCCTTACATTTTTTTTTATTTGTTACAATTTTTTTTTTATTAAAGATACAAGGGTTTTAGAAAAACGTTACGTTTTACATTTATTTCTATGGTTAATCACAAACAAGGAATGATTTTTAGCACAGCTGGCCATGACAGACAATTGTTTCTGTCAGAATTAAACTGACAACCGTTAGTTTACAATTTGTCACATTTGAGCGCGTTTATCATTAGTTTAAAAAATACGATTAGTTTTAAAAATATGGATCTTTCTGCAACCGACTCTGCGAGAGCCGTAGCTTTGGTGAAGGATGGTAGGTCACAATATTATGTGGCCAGAGCGTTGGGAATTTGAAGATGCACAGTTCAACGATCTGTGAAACTGTTACGTGAGTTTGATGTATTCACAAGAAGAAATAATTGTGGCCGAAAAAAAACTAGTGAGCGAGATAATCGCTTTATAACGCCAAATGTTTTGCGGGACAGAATAATTACTTCTGTGCAAACGAAAAACCAATTAGAGGAGGTGAGGCAAGTTCAAGTAAGCGATAGAATAATGAGAATGTGGCTTTTTGATATTGGACTGCGAACAAGGAGACCTGCAAGGGGTCCAGAATTATTGCGAAACCATCGGCATCGGGTTGAACGCCTTAGATATGCTAGGGAACACGAATATTGGGGTAATGAAGAATGGAGCAATATCCTATTCACTGACGAGTCAAGGTTTTGTCTCAGACCACCGGATGGACCTGAACGAATTTACCGTAGAACTTCCAAGCGTTCGTTTCTGCTGAAACGAACGCTGAGCGTTTCTTCCAAAACCATTATTCGCCTAGAGGCCTTAAGTTATGGAGGCGGTTCGGGTTCGGTAATGGTGTGGGGTGGCGTGAGTATGGAAGCCCGGACGGATTTAGTCATAGTGAATAGGGGAGGAGCTATGCCAGCAGGTAGGTATATAAGAGACCTTTTAGAACCATATATGTTGTTCCTTTTGCGCCGTTCTTCGGAGACGATTTTATGTTCATACATGATAATGTCCGGCCGCATCTTGCACGAATCGTTAATGAGTAATGAATTGGCCTCCTCGAAGCCCAGATCTAAACCCAATTGAACATGTTTGGGATGCTCTTCGAAGGAAAGTACAATCTCGTGTACCAGCTCCTGCAAATTTACAGCAGCTTAGTGAAGTTTTAATTGAAGGATGGCAGCAAATCAAGCAGGGTTTCATTCAAAACCTAATTGAGGGCATGCCAAGACGCATTGCTGCAGTTATTCGTGCACGTGGAAAGTTGATTAGGTTTTTCAGTTTATTTTCAGGTCGTTTTCGTTATGGTTATATTTTTAAAATTGTTATAGAAATAAATGTAAAATGTAATGTTTTCCTAAAACCCTTGTATCTTTAACAAAAAAAAGTTATTGTAACAAATGTATTGTTTTAAAGTTGGAGTAAAAAGGCACTTTGTGCCACCCTGTATAATATGGACATTTGACTAGTATTTTTTAATTTAATTTTTTAATCCTCTGTGAGATGCTTTATAAATTTAGCTACTAGATGAAAAAAAAATTATCAAATCGGACTTTAATGAACAAAGTTATTGATATGCAAAGTTCATCAATATTTTGAGTGGAGCGATTATTTTCCGGTGAGTGTATAAGGCAGTCCATTAAAAATAGTAAATTTTATACTATTTCCGGTTAAACAAGAAAATAAAATCAGATGTTAGACCAATAACGGTATGCACCTGATACAATACTACAAGCTCCAAAAAATCGATACTTTTACCAAAAACGGTATACTTAAATTGTTTTAAATTAAAAACGGCGTTCATTCAAATCAAGGAGTTAGACTCCTTGATTCAAATCAACTGAAATGGAAATTAGAAAGTACACATATTTTATGTAATACCTTAACCATAAAGTGCAACAATTCTTGCAACAATATACAGAGAGATTTTAAAAATTACATAGTCAGGTACGACAATTTTATTTTTCTTCTAATCTTCACATAGTACAATGAAAATTATAAATTTGTTGAAACGTTTGTATCAAAATACTTAAATATTTTTTTTCTTAACGATAAGTGGAACTAAAATAACGTTTCCTTAATTGAAAATCAATTTCAGCAGAGGCACCATTCCCAGTAATCGTGTACATAGTCGTAAACTATGCATATACAAATATACATACCTATCTACCTGCCACCCAAGGTTGCTAGCAACTGATAGACAATCCATTAGAGATGCGCATCGATTAAATAAGTATAATACAATCATTTACATTATTCATCTATACCAAAGGTATAATTGAAACTCATTCGATTTTACAGACTTTGCATATTAAGGGGCGGAATAATCTCTCAAATCATAGGTAAGTAAATACTTGTTGATTTATCAGTAAAAGATATTCAACAACAGAATAAGTTATACATTTGAAAAATGTTCTTGAATGAAAACTTTACCGGTACAAGGGTACTTGGTATAATGATGCAGCAGTTGAAAGTTATAACTCTCACTTAAAAATGGTGAGAACTTGGGGAAGGGAAATACACTTATCGGAACTAAGGGTTTGGGTTTTAGATACCGCCTTCATAAAATGAAGCACGAAAAATTTATACTTATAATATGCACTTATAATATGACAAAAAAAGTTCATATTACATATTTTTTTGTTATAGAACGAATCGGTCAAAAAAACTGTAGATATAACAATTCATTTACCTAATTATTTTTCTATTTATGGGAAAAACCGCCAAAATTCCCATAATAGGAATAAACATAATATAACATACAAAATATAATATCAATATAATAATAATCCGATGTTAATAGAAAATATGAATTCTTAAAAATATATATTCAAGAATATACAATTAATAGACCGGAAGATGACAACAGTTTATTTTCTCCGAATTCATACAGCATGCCTTTTGGACCAGGTACTAGTCGCTTTTCTTCTGGTCATATAGAAATTTGCAACTTTTTTGTACACTTGCACAAAACTTTCATATTTTTCTCGGATATAATGATTGCCCCAAATTATATGGGTTTTACGACACAAAATTTCATTCTTTTTATCGATATGCAGCATTAAAACGCGAAAATATTAATTAATATTATAAATTTTTTAGTGACATTTCACGTGTCCGTTAGAGCCCTTTGGAACCTTGTAAATCACACATTTTCACTTTCAAGGGAAAAGGGCAATCAAAGCTGTATGGAAGAGCAATATTGTTAAATATCGCCATATTTTACCATTTATTTCCAATGTAATTTTGATGTATAAATAAATATATTATTAATAATTTTATTATTATTTTAACATCAGAAAACCAAAAACAAAAAAATATGATCGGATCGTGTCCATAATTCCTGTAATTAAAACCGGCTCGAGGATTAAGTCAAGCAAGCAGCTAAGAAATTTATGGAGAAGATTAATCTAAAAACAATTCTACGAGATTGAAGAGAATGGAAATTAAATTCCCATATAAAATAACTTGACTAATGCCTTGCTGCGAATAACGCATTTTGCTTTAATACAAAGAATCAAGAAACCTATCAAAATTTTCCACCAATTTACATAATGTGTAATAGTATGGCGCCCAGACCATTTTTATGAAAATCTGGTAAATTATTCTACATGGGCATAGTCACTTAGTTTATAATACATAGTTTTAGTAGTGTAAGATTTGTTATTCATGGGATATTTTTTTTATATGGTTTGGGGGCAACATTTTGTAAAGTTAGACCGAATTTTTTATTAAATTTAATAATAATAATCTTACTAGCTTTGAATAGGCATATTTTAATAATCCTGCCAAATAAACAGGGGCGGAGGTACTTTCGCACCCACAATAGTCAACATTTCTTTCTCTATTGTTGTGTAGTTTTGCTGCTGATATATTTATCTTTGCCAACAGGCCCTTGCAACAAGATTGCTTTAAATAGCGAAATTAACACGTTGATGGACAGTAGGGATACCAGTTTCGTGCTAAAAATAGCACTAATATTTTTTGTATCCCTAAATGCATTTCAAACTATAGCAAATAATTTCATTTTTAATTATGTAATATTTTTTTTGTGTTTGGGGTGAACCTTGACGCCTATAGACTGCACCGGCATAAACAACTTGTTTACACCAACAACGTGTTTGGGTGTGGTTCAGAACAGACGCCACTGGATCGTTAAACCACGCCTACTTTTGCCGCATTTGACCAAATAGGGTTACTGCGTCAGTTTATTGCCTATGTACATTTTAGAAAAATGCACTCTACCTTCGCCTGTCTACTTAATTGGAGAAGCTAGGTAAGAAAGTTAAGAGTTAAGAACAAAGTTATCAAAATTTTACGAGAATTACCAAGAATATATTCTCGAAGGGTAAGATTGTGATGGCGCGTGATTAAAGAAACAAATTTGTGTTGTTATTATCTATTTTGGAATATTATTTACTTAAATTATATGTTCACAAGTTTACAGCAATATGCCTGAGTTTGAGTCTAATTATACATGCTTGGGAGTCGTCGACCTGATTTATAATTATATGGGTTAAATATAATTATAGGAATACTAGATCTTTTAATAATTTTTGGTATTTTATCCACTAAGTGTACTTAATGTTTATTGTTTAGTCTAGCTTTATAGTTTATAATAGCATTATAAAATTATATAACATAAAAGCAAGGTGAAGTATATAAATTATACATGTAATAGAAAATTTTGAATCATTTTAGTTTCGTGAACTGGGTTACTTGAATCTATACATATTCAGAGTATTCCCTACACTCATTCTGTATAATATTCACAACTTGAAGGATAGTAATAAAACCAAAAGTAGCTTTCCAAACAACAACTTTGGAAAAATAATTTTTAGTCTCGACAAAAGTGCCATTTTGGTATATTTCTCTTAGCATGTACCGAAAATTATGATTTGGAGCTCATTGGATTCGGCATGACATCTAGAAACTTTTTGAAAAATTTTAAGTGAAGCCGGTAACAATTACAAAAGTTATAAACAATTTAGTAAAAAAAGGGGGGGGGGTCGTTTTTTGCAAATATCTCAAAAACTATTGCATATATCGGAAATCGAAAAATAGCTCCTTTAAGAGCAGTAAACACCCTTAAAAAAGTCCACCTCCCGGAAATCTACCACCATTATTTATAATTTTAATTTATAGGTGAATATGGGACTAAAAACGGGTGATGTGACATCCACGCGCGCCGGCCGATTAGGACACTTTAACAATAAAAATTATTTAAATCCATTAAATATGAATATTAAGAAATAAAAAAATTCACATGCCTTTTGGATAATTGAGTAAACAATAAAACAATAATCCATTGGAAAAAGAATTTTCTTTTGATTTTTTTATTAATATGCTTTTGTTAATTAATTTATTTTTGTTAATTAATTTATTTCAAGTTTTAAATTAACATAAAAACCCTGATAAATGTCAAACTAAAAGCCTTAGATTTTTTCAATTATTGAAGCTCTTCTTGAACGGCTTTAGAAAATATAAATAGTTTTACACTTTTTTTGTGAAACGCCGCGCCGGTGCGCGCTGAGCGCAGGCAGGGGTTTCAACAGACACCTCGACCGTGGCGACGCCGCCAGGCATACGGAACTACATATTTTGCTAGAGTATACACAAACATGTAATATGGAATTGAAGTTCCTAATTGGCAACACTTTATTGAGTAATCATAAAAATTAATCACGGCTACTAAAATACATTTCCAACAAACTATGTACGGAACATAACCGCTTTCCCATAGTATTTCCATAATTAGGTACTACTGGAATGGCAGAAAATAGCAGCACTACTACCTTATCACAGAATGATAAGCAATGTGGCATTATCTTCTACAGAAAGTACTGAAATACTACTAGAACTACACTTTTCGCACCATATTGAAGCCGACACTAGAATATTTGCGATTATCCAATACTTGTTAAGCTTGCAGTGCCGTCAAATAATAATAGAGGCCACTGATACCGACATATTAGTATTGTCCCTCTACTTTATTACTAGGTTTTCTATCCTGACATTATGGTTTCAGAAATCTGACACATACATATATTTCAGTGCACCACATCGTAGAAGAATTAGCTACGGATAACATTTTAAATACTCAAATGGGTTTGGCTCCATATTTAAAAAAGATTAAACTAACGCTTTCAAAAAATGCTTGAGTTACAGACAAGACATAAATATAAAGGCACTTTTAGATTATGCTCAAAATGGTGATCAAAATGTAATTACTTCCAAAAACGCGGCTGGATATTTTTTCAAAATTTTGTATGGTAGGCCATTATTAACAGTTCATCAACATTAACAAATAATTGTCTGGAAAAGTGCGATTTTAATTAATCCAGAAATTCTCAAACCAGTTAATTTTGGTTGGGATTTTAAAGATAATATATTCACCCCAAAATTAACCACAATAGGGTTAATAGGTCCCGATCCGTTGCGATGTAAAACTCGAAAATATGTGCTGTAGATGCAAATTCCCGAGATGTAGAAACTGTAGTTGTTTAAAAGCAGGGCTAGATTGCATAATAGGTTGCTATTGTGAGGGTGGGTGTTATCTAAATTTATATTAAGTTAGTCTTGATTAGGTTTTATCTTAATACTTTATAACATAACTACTTCGTATCATATGTAGAAAAATAGAATTTGTTAATACTAAGAATATCTGTAAATAATCATGTTGTATAATAGATGAACTATACTTGAGTTGTAATTATGTTATAAATCACTTAGTATAGAGATTTCTCGTCAAAGTATTGTGCAAGACAATTTCGTAGGTATAAAATGAGATATTATCATAGATGATTACGAATGCAAAATTATATATGTATGTATTAAGATATATCAGATATAGAAGGGAAAATGATAGTATAGACTAAATAGGAAGTAGAAATGTAAACAATAGGTCTAGTGTATAGTTCGATAGTGTATAGTAGACATAGTGAAGATGCTAAACACAGATAAACTCAATAACTAAAGTGAGAAAGTGTACATGGCATAGACAGTAAGTAGTATAGAAAATGGGACTTTATTCTAAAAAGGAATCAAGAGGTCATAGAAAAGGGAAAACCAAGGATGAAAAAATAATAATAATTGGAGAAAGAATAAGAAACCGATAGGAGACAGAGATTTGGAAGGTTTTGCAGAGAATAATTGAGACGAAAAAAGGCGAGGAGAGAAAAGAAGGAACGTAGATTTAAAATATAAATTTGTAAGCAGTTTGCAGAGAGAAAAAAGGAAGAAGAGTATTAAAGGAGTTATTAGTTTGCATTAGGCCATATGGATGGGGCATGCTGAAGTTTGATAAAGGTTAGACAGACAAGGTCAAGGTGTGACAGTAGAAGCGTATAGAAGCTACATTGAACAAAGTTAAGGTACCTTATCACGTTATGCGTATATAAGTCCATTGAAATCCATTCGGCCTTAAAACCTCAAAATTTCTAAAAATGTCAGATATGTCAACAATTTTATATTAGGTTACGTAGAGGATAAAATTTTTTTAATAGTTCATTTTATATCATTTTCTCTTATCTATCATACAACTATCTTCTCATTTGATCATATACATATATCTAAAACATAGTAATCATCGAATTTGTTTAAATAAATGTGTAAATTGATATATATTATCTTTCTTTGTGTTGTGGATTGCATGGTTTTCTCACAGCTTACTTCTAGATCCCATTACTGAGATAAGTACGTAGGTATATTGATTTACTGAACATAGCCGGAGCATAAGAGGTATAAAAAGATAAATACTTATATATAAAATTTTCACTAATAATTTCAATTAAGAAAATTAAATTTACCCAGTACAAAAATAACATTATAAAATATATGCTTTTTATTATCAAGTTTTGACTATATGTTATTAGTTACAATGCAATACAGAAGATTGGGTAATATATTATTACAAGGTTGTTATAAAAAGGACGATGTTATACCACGACCGAGCTGCCGCACCTCACAGCCAACGCGTAATAAAGTAACCCTTGAAACGGCTGCTTAGCGGGCATCGGCGTTTCACAAAAAAACCTATCTCGGAAACCGTTACCACTTGTGAAAATTTTTTTTACCAAAAACTTTTCCACTCCTTTGGGCACATTTTTCATGGATGAATCATATCAATCTTCAACTGTTCAAAAATTTTCTCGAAGCTGAAATTTTCACCTCAGTTTTGGTACCTCCATTTAAACAACTGACACATTCTATATTAAAAAAATTAAAATTGAAATCTATAATGATTCGACTGGTGCAAACATTTTTAAAAAATATTAAAAAATGGAGTCACAATCGCAAGTTAAAACCAAAAAATAGTTTTTTGCGATATTCGAAAATAATGGGAAAATATTTTTTTATTATTTTTTGCAATTACGATTTTAATGGAGCCCTCCAGATTTGTATCCGCAAGGTCATTCGCGTGCACAGTACATAATCAAATTTCGGGGTGCTGATAAGTCTCTATATGTGGCTATAAGTCTCTGCACCATCAAAAGTCACAATTACATAATGTAAAAATAACAAAAAAATATTTTAATAGTCGTTTACTTTCAACTGCTCATTAGTGTACGTCAGAATTTTCAGTGGGAGAACTCTAGTGTTACTAAATTGATTTTACACATTTATACAACACTGCATCCCATTTTTTATAGACTACAATGAAGTAAATCACATATTTTCATAAAAATGGTTATAAATGGTATATAAATAGTAAACGATTATAAAAACCCGGTTCGCCACAGCAAACATGTTCCGTATGCCGACTGGTAATGTGAGAGCTCCGCCAATAGTTTGAAACGCTTTAGACAAAGACAGACCACAAGTGTTAAACAAGGTAGTATAACCTAGAGAACTTATACTTATAACTACCTGCAATATTTAGAAATTATCATAAGCACTTGCAGTAGTTTTATTGAGGATTTCTATTTTTAATGTGACTTTATATCTTTTTATTATCTTTCATACTAATATTTGCCTTATATCTATTAGGTATATGCACTGGTGAAATAAATTAGCTCATCACCATAAATTTATCATAATTTTGATGTTTTTTCCGAAACAATCATCCAATTTTGATGATCTTTTTTGCATTGTACACTTACTCTTCTATAGAATTTTATTACGTCATTGATTCTTTCACAAGTTCATGTTTCTCTTACATACGGCATGTTATTCTGATATGGGATTTTTCCAAGGTTTCCATAACACACTGCCAATAACAGTTGCATTATTAACAAATCCCAATAAGACTCGAACTATAGCTTCATCTGTTCTTAACCTTCCCTTCTTATCTCTTTGATTAAAGGAGATACACATTTTTATAAAGATAAGAAGGTGAATCAAAAAGGGGAATGTTAAGAACAGATGAGGCTTATGGTTTGAGTCTTATTGGGATTTGCTATTACTGCTACTATTATCTACAAGATGTTATGAAAATCTTGGAAAAATTCTAATATCAGAATAACACCCCTTATGTAAGAGAAACATGAACTTGTCAAAGAATCAATGACGTAGTAAAATTCTATAGAAGAGTAATTGTACAATGCAAAAGTGGATGGTTGGTTCGGAAAATACTTTATAATAAATTTATGGTGATGCGCTAATTTTCTTTCGCCAGTGAATTATTGTATTTTGACGTATAGCTTTATTGAGTTTCAGCTAGAAGGAATTTGAAACGAGTAATGACCTATAGAATCTTAAATGGCATGCAAGTTTAGATATTGATGTCTCCTTGGCATGAGCATTGATACATGATCCATCATCAATCTCAACACATTGGGTATTAAATAACATATAGTAAACTGCAAATAACACTTTATAAGGAGTCATATGATCCAGTGCACCTGAATGGCGTGTTTTCTTTTTTTAAATCAGTTCGAAATTTCCATTCTACGAGTATTAATCTGTGTTTTACCCAATGCAAACTTGGTTTCGTTTTACAGTAACATTTCTATTATTTTTAGGGCTTTGTACTGGAAATCTTTTCTATATTTTCTATGTACTGTTAACCCAGATACTGCCACTGTGCTTTTAAAAGAACGGTGAGGAAATCTGTATTTTTTAATAACAAACTTTTGGTATAGAAAAAGCGCCACAAGTTCTCTTTTCTGTAAGATATTTATAATATATTATTGATATTTTCAATGATGTAGGTCGTTTTGTGTTGTTATAGGAGCAAGTCGTTGGCAAAGATTTTTTTCTACAATATCATGGACAATAAATGGCAAGTTTTGCCTATTTGTTACTGAATATAAATATTGTTTGATACTAAAAACTAAAGGAGTATAGTTGTATCTTTAACATTTAATAATCAAAAGGGTTTCTCCTGTATTTTGTGAAGTTACGTAACCTTACAAACTGTACCGTCCTATTGAAAGGTCAGTGGTATAATAATAGACCTTTATAATAACATCAGGTACTGCAAAGAAACTTAAAAAATCTAACTCTGAGTGAGTTGCTGAAACAAGCAGACCATATTGACGATTGTTCGAGGTTACCAGATTCTGCGCTAGAATGTCATCATTCTGTACAAAAAAGAGCATAATATGCGTAAAAAATATTTTTTCTCCTTTTTGATTTTTTCTATATTTTTTATGGTGAAACGATAACTAATTACACAAAACCTATATGCTGTATAATATAACAAAACTAGTGATGTATCTGTAGATGAAGTTCACAAGAAAAGTGCAGTTTTGGTTCAATAAATGCAATGTAGGCTTGCATCCCTTGTGGCTTTTTAACTACCACGCCCAATAACTTATATACCGATTGTATTTCAAAATAAATAATTATAAGTATATGAAGATATAACACCGAAAAAATAGAAAAACAATCCCAATTGAGAGCACTTGCTAAAAAAACAGGAAAAGGGAACGACAACAAAATAATAATAAATGGAGAAGAATGAAGAGGGAATAAAGGAACCGAGAGGAGAGAGTTGGGAAATATTTTGCAAAATTTAGATTTTTAAGCAGTATCAAAAAAAACAAAGCGACATCGACAATGATATGGATATCATTTTGGAAAGTAGCGAAAGTGAAAATGGACAAAAAGAAAACGAATACATAAAATTAGGAGCAACTGGAAACGCCAAAAAATGAGACATCTATCTAGCAGGACTTAAAAAGTATAAAGCATAATGAACAAAATAAAATGCATGATAAAATAAAATAAAATAAAAAGGAATGAAAAACTTTGGTAAATAGGAAAGTGGAATGTCAGACGCATAGCAGAAAAGGAAAAAGAACTAGTAGAAGAACAGGAAAACTAAATGCAGATATCGTTGGGATCAACAAAACGAAAAAGAAGAGTAAAGGAGAAAAACTACTAAAAGGAAGACATCGATTAATATGTAATGTGGTAAAAGAAGGAAATAGAGCCACTAAAGTGCTAAATCATGAAAGAAAACATAAGATACATAAAGAAGTAAAAACAATAATACAGTGTCATATGGCCCAAACGTGCATACAAGGATCAACATAAACGATGAGTTCTGGGAACAACTAACACAATATACGTATAATTAATATGGTTAATTAATATGGTTATATCGATTGTACGCAAATAAGCATAACTGCATCGTCACCAAGATGATTTTTATCACTTGTACCACA
Source organism: Tetropium fuscum (assembly GCA_964058915.1). Classification (NCBI taxonomy): domain Eukaryota; kingdom Metazoa; phylum Arthropoda; class Insecta; order Coleoptera; family Cerambycidae; genus Tetropium; species Tetropium fuscum. The sequence goes on along the minus strand of CAXKVY010014908.1, from coordinate 136 downwards.
AACTTGTAAGGAAATCGTTTTTTAGCTTCCCATTTTTCTATGAGGTTCATAAAAAAGAATTGGAGCTTTCTTCTCATCCTTTCTTCGGTCAACACAAGCTTTGTTGGGTTTTGGCAACATCTTTGGTGAGTGATGC
>CAXKVY010014906.1:0-27804 GCA_964058915.1 Tetropium fuscum | reverse complement strand
ATCCAAACTAAACATGCATGCAACATTTCAGCTCAATCGGTTGAGGATAACTGCTTTAAAATTCAGTTGCAAGATTTGACCCGAACAAACATACATAGATATATAGTTACATTGTTACATATATACAAAATATACATACATAGCAAATTAATTAAAAGCTTGTAAAATTAAGTTACTCCGTATAAGATCAACTATCTGCCAGTGAAATCGGTTCAGCCGTTTCGGAAATTAGCCGGAACAAACAGACATACAGTCAAACATTTTAAAAATTGGTTTTTGTTATAACTACCTTATAAACTTTCACGTGCATTTAGTAAAAAGCTGTTATTTTGACATTACAGGTACATCAGCTTTATTTATTTGTAAAGAAAAAATATGGACCTTTGAAATAGACGAAAATTTTGTAGATGAACACGTTAGTCTATTTAGATTGGACACCCTGACCACTAAATTCGGCTACTGTAATATATTCTCATCTATATATTTTCGTCTTTCACTGTCTACAGCATTCATATTCTTAGCTGACTAAGGTGGTAGACTAAGCTTACTTAAGCCGGATTTTTTAAGCTTAAGATTAACCCAAAATTTAAACTGAAATTTAAATCGAAGTTTAAACTAGAGATTAACGAAACGTCTTATAAACAAATGACTCCAACATTCCATATGACATGTAAAAGGGGGTAACAATTACCCCCTAATTAAGTTCGGTATTTAAATTTGGACCTAATTAAGATGTACCTACCACATTATACAAACCCGCTCGAGGACATAAGCCGCCAAGCTATTTCATGTCTTGGTTTTAAACATTGGAAGTATGGAAAGTAGGACTATAATTCGCAACATTGGTATTTCATTTCTGTTGGCAGACAATCGGAATGGGCGGGACTTCGTGGCAGATATTACGCCGGAGTGTCTACACACACAGCGTGGAGAAAATTTTCTACGAAACAGAGACCAGAGTTATGATATTAGTATGTGAGGTAATAATAACGTTCCCCGGTTTATATAATTCTGGATTTGTTTCCGTGTCTAAATATTTCGGTGACCAGTTAGGTATACAAAAATGACCAGGTATGTGGGTCAGCGTTCTCTGGGGACATACTATGCGGGGTATTGACGGGGTATTAAATTCTAGAGGCAAGAAAGCAAGATATTTGACATCGGTCTTTGAACACGTTAGTCTATTTAGATTGAACATCCTAACCACTAAATTCGCCTACTTTGATATATTCTCGTCTATATATTTTCGTCTTTCACCGGCTACAGCATTCATATTGTTAGCTTACTAATATGGTAGACTAAGCTTACTAAGGCTGGGTTTTTTAAACTTAAGATTAACCCAAAGTTTAAATTGAAATTTAAACGGAAGTTTAAACTAGAGATTAGCGAAACGTCTTATAAACAAATGACTCCAACACTCCATATGACTGGGTCTTACACTAAAATTTCTTGGCTGTCTAGGGGCCTCAATTACATTGATGATGTCTTCATCCTCATCAGATCATATAGCATCAAACATTTTAAAAACATCAACATCGTTAATATCCATTTTCTAATTAATAATAAACATCATCAACCGACCACCTAACTTCTCCAGATTAAATCACAGAAAATACCTCCCTCAATACATAAGATGTATAAAATAATTAGCAGTTTTATTTTAAGGTTATGTTGCATTTTAGAATTTTGTATTCATGTTTTCTGTTTCTCATTCTATGGGTAAGAAATGTGTTCCATAGTTATATTCAACATTAATGTTTGGTTTAATACACCAAGCTTTCATGCGTTTGAAGTTTAAACTTTACTCAATGGATATTCGACAATCTACATATTAATTAGGCTTATTTTTTCAAGGACACCGCTTAAACGCCCATGAAAAATGGAAATGAAAATAAATTCTAATAGTTTTTTTGCAAATGTTGCTTTCGAAACCACTAAAACCATAGCAAGTACTCGATCCAATCACTCTAGTTATAGCAAATACTGCAAGTAGAAATAATTTAAGTTTTTCTAACATTTCCTTTATCGAAATGCGTGATATTTTATATAATATTAAAAACACTCCTAGCAGATGTATATGATATAAATATTAACATTATAAAATAAGTACAAGACATTATTATCATTTATCTAACAAAACTGGTTAACTCATCTATAAATAATGGAACTTCTACGCGTTGCCAAAAAATATCAAAAATAATTCTTAAGAAACACTGTTTCTAAGAAAGGCAATAGCGTAAATGAAATTAACAACTATCGACCTATATCAATCACACCTACCTTGGGAAAAATAATAGAGAAAACCATGTTTCATCAACTCGACGCGTTTTTTAATCTAATCATCTATCAAATTTTCAATTTCGTTTTCGCTTGAAGATTTACATATTTACATTAACCTTTTTGGAAAGTTAATGTAAATATAGTTGAAAAAACAACAAAACAAAAACAAATAAACAAAATAAAGAAAAAAATACAAAAAATATATATGTGCACATCTATAACAATATGAAACATTCATAGACTTTGGAAAAGAAGGAAGAAAAAAAAGCATTCACACGTATAATAAGAAACATTATCGAAAAATAAAAATAAAAGGTTTGGATCTATCTAATAAAATATTTATATAATAATTTGGATGTATGAAATTCCTTAGTCTATGAGAACTACGTAGTACAAAACCAATTGTTTCATTAGTAATGGTTTGAATGTGTGCCTTAAAGGGCAGTTTCTATTACAGGGACACCAAGGTCGTGAAAAGTGGCTTTTTAAGGACCATGTCCATGGTACCATATTTAATAAAGAGTGACATTGCATTACTTATACTTACTTAATTGTAATTTTTTATTGTTGCACCAGTCAATTATATTGTTAAGTTGTTAAGTTCAGACTAGTGTAAATTAATTCTATTATATAACGTTATGTCTTCCGCGACGTTGAATATTAAGATCAACAACAATATCATTTCTCCATGTCTTGCCAGTTCTCCATCAATATCTCGTATAAAAATAGCTAACAGGGCTGTGTCAGATGAATCTATACTATCATCCAAAGCAATCGAAAATGCTTGAAAATCAGCCAATCTATCGGTCAATATTTTTTTGATATCACTAGCCATCATATCTATACGTCGAACAACAGTACGTCGCGAGCGATAAGCTCACTTTCTCAAACTCTTTCTTCTTTTCTGGGAACAAAAGTTCTGCAACATCTACTAGGCACTCTTTAACAAACTATGCCTCAGAAAATGACTTGAATGTTTTCTCTCTTTTGGAACAAATTATAAAACTAGCTTTAACTAGATTTCTGTGAATGAAATATTTATTGCTGTTTCCCTAAATCGGTAATGAGTTTTTTTATTTTATCTTTTCTTAACTGGCCCGTGAATAAATTATATTGAGCGAAATGCTTGTTGGAGTAATGCCGCTTCATATTATATTCTTTTAAAACAGAAATTACTTCATTGCACAACAAACACATAGGTTTACCAGTGTGGAAGATAAAAAAGTATTCATCAGTCCATTTGTCTTCGAATTGACGACATTCTGTGTCCACTTTCCGCTTTCTTAAACCAGACATGTTGATAGAATTTACTTGAATATTTCCCGCGTCATACTCTTGACCGTACGCGAATATACGATGCGAACTTTATCAGTTGTTAAGAAGTAATGAGATGACACGAGCGCTGAGCGGTTTATATATGCTTTATTTAACTAGTGGTTTAATTAGAATACTCTCGTACGAGAGTGCTCCAAGTGCACGAGCGGATTTCCGAATCATTGAGTGAGCATTAAACATTATTGGTTTGAATTGGGGGTAGATATATTATTGTTATGATCGTTACAATTTTTATACGGCTATATGTATCCAATATACAACTAAAATGCATGATAATTATATCTGGATTTAGGAATAAACGACTATATTACATTTGCTGGAAATATTTTTGTGCGTTTTTTCTATCTACCTATTAGATAAAATAAAAAGCAACATAATTGTTAACAATTTACGAGACTAATATAATATGTACAAAAAACGTAACTACCTTTCATAATAACAGAAATAACTAATAAGAACTGACTGCTCTCCGATACCATCCATGGTCGCCAACAATTAAAACCCACCTGCTCCTCCTTTGGCATAAATTCAAACAAAACCCAGACAGTTGGTTTCTTTTTAATTGATTATCTACGGCATGATTAGGAAATTGTACGCTTGAGGCTGGATATGAAAACATGTAATTACTTCTCTGGGTAAATTTAGAAATACGTAACATGCAATAACGATCACTTCAACGTTTTTTTTCTCTTGGCTTTGGTCCAAAATGAGTCAGCCGCGGAATAAAAACAAGACCCGAACGAATCCGGGCCAATACAGACATCAGTGGATTCTCCGTCTGTTCCAAGGTGCTTTTCATGGTTTTTACTAAACAAGACGATCTAAGTTAAAGTATAATAATAATGCATAAGGCAACTGATTATAACAAAAGTATCATATGAAAAATATTGGAAAGGGAAGCGAATGGATTTTCACTGCCTAACGGACATAAAAGGTGACGCACTCGAAATTTTGCATGCACCTTTAGTTTGGATGACAATGCATGGTTAGATAAGTAGCGTTATTACAAGATTTTATTTAACTTGCTATATATGTATGTATCTATGTAGTTTGTAACATCGAAATATGAGACAAAAAATTTTCAAAGGATACCCACAATTGCCGCGATGGGAGATCGGGGCAGTATAATTTTTCTTACAGCAAGCTAAAATCGTCACTATAAAGGCGCTTTCATTCAACAAGTTATGTTTTGATAGAATACTAATAACTAATCAATTTCAACACAAAACCCATCAAAATAATACACTAAATTAAAGAATAACCGTATTACTCTTCTATTTCAAGAATTATTGTTGACCCCACTTTACCACAAAACGTTCGATGGTATTAGACAATTTAGGCATCCGAATGAATGCCAATGGGAAATCCGTAATATTTGAATTGGAAACATACTTGTTCTGCAACTTGCAACTGAATTTTAGAGCAGTTATCTTCAACCGATCGAGCTGAAATTTTGCATGCACGTATAGTTTGGATGATAATGCATGGCTCGCTAAGTGACTTATTATAAATCCAATATGGCAGACCGTCCAAGATAGCGGACTAGTTATTTTTTATGCATTTGCATGACACGGGTATCAGAGGAAAGGGTTTACTGAGAAGAATACAAAAATAAAATGACGTAACTATAAATCCAATACGGCGGATTCCCAAAGATGGCGTACTAGTTATTTTTTATGCACTTCCATGATACTTATACTCATAAGTGTCTGAAATGGTCTGATGGTCAGTTACCTTATTAAAAATATAGGAACTACCAATGGTAACAAATTCAGACTGGATCAAATGACTTGTTCAAAAGTGACACAACGCCCGGACTATTACTATCTAGTAAAAGGTTATAGCCTTATTTTTGATACATAAGAAACTTTAACGTGATGTGACACAAGCATGTGCAGTGCAATAATAAAGATCCCTTCAACTCTGGGTTCTCTAAAACCTTATTAAGTCCCCCTACGTGTATACTTTAACAATATCGTGCTTATCGCAAACGAAAGCAATCATAACATACATTCTCGTAACTCAATTTAATTAACAGGACAACGTCTGTCCCTTTTTTCGTTAATAAGAACTAGTTTTAACACACTATAACCATAGTTTTCCCAAGCCATCAGTTAGTTTGAAGTTTTTGAAACGCAGCCACTCCTTTTCCCATACACGTTAATTTCAGATAAGACACAGCATCTCTAACTTTATTCAATACGAAACGCCAAAAGCGATAAAATATCTAAGTACTTTTCCTCGTTATCCTATACTTAACTTAGAATTTATGGTGGCGTGTTGTAAAAATTTGAATAGTTCATTATATGATGCAATATAATAATCGTAAATAATTGGTGTACTCGTAATTTATGCTGTAGAGAACTTGCATATCTGAACTTTCAAAAACCTATCTTATCCGATTTACTGGGCGCCATAATTTTATTCGATAAAAAATCATTTTAGAATAACTTGCTTGTCCTCCAGTCATAATAAATAACAGTTATGCTCCTTCTAAAAAACAAAGCAAACAAAACGTTCAATGTAATTTTGCAAATGCCCCTTCCTCAAGAAAACGGTTATTTGTTTTTTCCTAACTACGTAATTAATAAAACACATGAAGCATGAGTCGTCGGAATCATCCAGGACTTTAAACGTCGCGTCGTTTCTTTTATGTCGAGAGGCTGCAAACGCTGATATCACCGTGAGATACGGAAGAACGAGAATTCCTGTTTCATTTGTATTGTATTTTTAAGGCCCGAGTCGATCGATATGCCCTATTTGGGATTTCGTGTATTCAGGAGTTTTAAATTCGCGTTTTATTTCTGTTATGGTTGTTCCATCATCCCATCTATATTTTACTTTTTTTATATATGCAATAAATAGATAGATATATATCTTTCTGATACCCTATATCTAATACCTACTTAGACTATAATATATCCAAGTTGCGTTCAAAATGAAACAGAGTTTTTCTGCTTACTAAATTATTAAAAAAGTCATAATTCTGACGATCTACAGCATCTCTTCATCAAACTAAAATTATAAAGTGTGCACGTTCAGCACGTTTCAGAAAATGAAGGGGAATTATAAAAACTCATTAAATATGCAAATCCTCCACAAATGTATTGCAGGTAATAAGTAATTTCTATAAATTATGATGATATTATAGTACTTGATAAGTTTAATGTTAAACTTTCTATCAACAAGTTTGCTACATTACATATACCGATACCATTAATTTGTGATGGCTACAGTGGTTTAATCCCAGGTTTAAACAAATATTACAGACAAATGTAGCCTAATATCCTGAACTACAAACAGAATGTGTACAACATGTAACTAACATGTATCTGTGGCGTTAGATGTGGGTAAGACTGGTAGATCTGTAGAATATAGTGTTAAAGAACATCAGAAAGTAACACGCCAATGGCCGCTTCTGATTATAGATAGGGTTTTATTACTCACTCTGCTTCATATCTTCATATCCATATAGGCTACATATTGTCGCAATGCCAATATTTCTAGGAATAAAACCGCCCTATCCAACGCTTAGTCATGTAACTGAATGAATCGAAATCTCTCAAAGCGGTTTTATTTATTAAGCCAATCTTGCCTGTCTCAAAAATTAGAAGTAGAAATCAGCGATGTCTGCACCGCAGATGCTGAATTATTGATCGAACCGGAACAACATGGAAAAATATTAGAGCGCGACGGAATCAAAGTAATATCAAATTCCAGAAATTCTTCCGCGTATAATCTTAAGTAAATTCACGACAGTTTGAAAAACTATTTGTGTAATATATAATCTAATTAGAAAATCTTTATCCCTTGTTTATAGTATTCAAAATGACACGCGTAAGATAATGATGTGGATAAGAGAAATTTGCTTATAGTCGATCAATAATATTTACAATAAAATCCCAATCTGTAAAAAATAAATAAATATAAATTTACATTCTGTTTTATAATAATAATGATGATTTATTTATCCTTCCGATCATACTATAATGAAATAGGGCAAAATATGAACCGTTGTTACGTTCACTTTTCGTTAGTTGACATAATTTAAATATTTGAGAATATATTTTAGGTATATACGTTCTCTAAAGTATATTATGAAAAGCTACTACTCTACCACTCATGATTAGGACTCAGGTGTCAATGATTGGAAGTTTCTTTGGGGCATTATCAATTGCATTATCGATATGTCACAGATTGTAATCATTAACAATCTTAGCGCATATTACTTGCTAACTAGTTGTGCTAATTTTGTTCTTTGATCTTTCTTTTCTATTGTTCTGTGACTAGGCAAGGTTGATAGTTCTGTGACTAGTACGAGGAGATAAATGTTGTGGTTTCCTACTTCCGTCCTCTTGGAAGGGGCTATCTTTTTCTTAGCTTCGCTGGGCTTGCCTTCATTTGTGAGTTTAAGTGCTTCCCTACTAAATAACGTACTGTGTTACGATCCATGTTTGGTCAAGTCACTGATTATGTGTTTTTGGGATTTTGATAATCGCCGTATACAGCTGAGGCTGCATTAAATAACTTTTAAAATAAGGTAAGCCATTTTTTTTACACCTCGTGCCCTTATTTTATTTTTATCTTTTTCTTTAGAACTTGTTCTCTAGAACTTGCTACGCATTAGTCCCTAGTGTCGATTGAGAAGTATCTCGCCTAGGCCACATGTTCGAGAAGCCGCTTAACATCATCGAGCGAGTTATATACTAGCGAGAACTAACTGTATTCACTTAACCTCTTATTTTTACCTGTAGTACGTAAACTAAGTAGTCGTGTCTTTCAAGTCTTCACTGCTTTCTTTTTTCTTTCGTGACCCCAAGTCACCACTTCTTTCTTTCGTGACTTTCAGTCTTCACTTCTCAGTTTTTCACGGTTAATAATTTCTGCAGTATATTTTGCACCCTGAACTGTGCCTTATTTACCTGAACATCGATACCTTGCGTTTCACACGGACACGGGCTTGGACCGTGTCTAGGACTATGATCGAGTTGCTGGATCATTGGACCTGCATTCAGCTGCGTATTTAGCCAGACGTAGATTTGGAAGCTGGAGAGACTCACCTTACCACGATACTTACTTCCCCATACTTACAGATGAGCGTAGTTTAAGTATATTAGTCACACCGTTTTATACATACCAGCCCATACAGTTATACAATATCTTAAAATCGACACTGCCAATGCCTCAAAAAATACTTTGTTCTATTTCAGCTTTGTGATATGGTTCAGGCCAATTGTCATCAGTAAATAATATAGCTGTATCATCTGCATATTAGATTACTGGGGCAGTGGTGTTGGATAACTTAGAGATATTAATATAAACTGAAAACAAAATAGGACCCAACACCGTCCCCTGAGGTACGCCCATGGTAATCGGTAACGAGTTACTACATGTTTTGCTAATTTTTACTATCTGATGTCTATCAGCCAAATAATTTTTAAATATATCTCATACGACACCCCTAATTCCAACAGATTCCATAGCTTCAAATCAAATGCTTTGGCGAGATCAAGAAAAATAGTTAAACATTTTTTTGTTTATCTAATTTATTTGTAATGTTACAAACACGTTGATGCACAGCATCAACATAAAATATTATTTTCCTCTAGAAAAAATTGCAATTGAGCTTTCTCAAATAGCAAAATTAGTTATGAGAGTGAGTAATCAATAATTAGTCACAAATTTACTATCACCATTGGAATAGTCACAGACAAGGAGTCTGTGACTTTAGGAACAACACCAGTAGAAAAAATCAAATTCAGTACCTTAACAATGTAATATGTACATATAGGTATATGATTTTTTTTAAATATCTATAGTAAAATAGCTTTGTTTGATTGGAACATAGTAGGGGTGTCAGAGGTTTTGATTTGGACTTTGGACGGATCCGCCGATATAGTGCTATATAATATAGGGCTATATAATATATAGATATTCAGAGAACTAAAGCTTAAATTCTCCCTCACCAGCTCCCGCAGCCCTCCCTCACCAGCCGCCGTTGCTTAGTATTCTGGGGCCCCCCTTTACCCATATCACCGGTGTGCTACTCTAACACTCCTGTATCTCCCATATTTTCAAATTGCGCTATATAACGCATAATTTGAAACGTATATAACACGCAGTATTTAGAAGAATTACCACTAATTCCACCTAGCCTTGTAAATATACTTTATCTATTTATCCCTTTATTATATCTCGCCGCAGTTGAGCAAGATAACTCAAACTATAAAAAAGCAAACGTACCTACGTAGCGGTTGAAATATATTTTTCAGTCGTGGCTATGGTTTACTGTTTCCTTGTATTCGGATAAGAAGCGAGCAACTTTTAATCTGTGCACGATCCGTAACTTACAATTCCACATTTTTATTAGTTTTTTTACTCTGGATCAATATTCCTCCTTTCACCGCATCTCTCACGCAATGCCATTCATGTCATTACATACCAGACAAAGCCAGTGGGTATATTATCGCGGCTGGCTGATCGTCAGGAGCTGGAATATATTAACTACACTAAGAAAAATATATTATTAAATCGACTGCCAGACAGTCGAACGACTCTTGCATTTTATATCACTGCCATCCTACATAACCTATGTAAAAGGTTGTCGTATGTGTTATGTATGCTGTATGTATGCACTCTGTGTATGCCTGCTTGCAATTGCATTTATCTGATATAAAATGTTGGGAATTTTGAACGCTCCGCTGGGAATTGGTACTACGAATATTTCACCCAATTTCGTGTTATCTTCGACTCTGCTATAAACAACTCTTTATAGGCTTTATAGATTGTACACTATCTTTCTGCATCAAATCAATATTTCAACCGGCTGGAATAATTTTTCACCATCGAACTGTTCCCGTTTTGTATCAGTATGAATATATTGACCGTATCTTATTGTCCTTATATTTGCCACTGCTGCAAACCGTGATTTGCGTTACATGCAGGATAATGGAAGGCCACAGACTTCGGAAACAGTAAGAGATTGGTTTGATAATGAGGATATTACCATTTTACCGTGGCCAGCACAGTCGTCAAACCTTAATCCCATCGAATACGTGCGGGAAATCGCTCCTCATCTGCATAATGTTCATACTCGCTAAGGTCTTCAAGATCTTACACAACTCTTACTCAACACTTAGTTCAAAGATCTTCTTACTCAAGTTCTTTTTTGTACATATTTTCATGTTTTACATTTATTGTTATGTTAAGGATATTAACACTCGGAGTAGTTTCCACAAACACCAAAACACTTTCACTTCGCTCGACGCGCGTTTCGCCAACCAAGTTGGCATCATCCGGAGACGATTAAAACTGGTTTCAATCGTTTTAATCGTCTCCGGATGATGCCAACTTGGTTGGCGAAACGCGCGTCGAGCGAAGTGAAAGTGTTTTGGTGTTTGTGGAAACTACTCCGAGTGTTACAGTTACATCAAAGGTTCCACCCCTATCCAGTATTAAGGATATTAATTAAATTAGTGGACTTTTTAACTTTTGTATCATTATTTCATCAAAATTCACTTATTATTTGACTTTCCAAGTTTATGCAGACCTTTTAAAGCAGACCCCTAATCCCTTCTTTAAAATGAATGACTTTCGTAATTTAGAGAATAAAGAAAACTTAATTTAATTACAGGTTCGATTATTAATTTATTAATTATTTGGGACAACTATGTGACAGTAAATCCTGACGCTGTCATGTGAGCAGTGCGTTAAATGATGTATACAAAACGTGCCATTATTATGAACTGGAAATGACTATATCGCAGTGCTATTTTTCATCGCTGGTCACGAACAAATAACTGCGATTAAAAGCGTTTTCCAGATAAACTGATAGCGTTTATCATGTACTCTGATCCATTTCGGAGACTAGGTCGAAAGTTCATGATCGACAATAAAAAAATATTACAGACGCATTACGTGTACTATCATCATATTTTAAGGAATGTTTATATATTCTTATCTATATTACGAGATTAGTTGTAAACATTGACGTGAATAATTAAATGTAAGGGTATATTAGGTACTATTTCAAATTAATGATTAGAAGATATTTTGCCATCTTAAATTTCCCTATTTATAACAAAACATCCCTCAGGGGGATTAGATATAGATTATTGTTTTATCCAGAAGCAATATTGAAATACATAATTAAATTCTTAATAATACATTATTTTTACTTTATTTTGAAGAATTTTATTACCACTGTAATATATTTTAATAATTATTATTCTATAATAAACATGAAATAACAAATTTTTGACGTTCTTTATAAGGTCCTACATAATTGTTAATAACCCATTTTATGGGAGGTAGTATCGCTGTTAAAATATGTGCACTGCTGTAAGGCAAAATTTAAGGGTTAAGATGTTATATATTAATTGCCTTAGTCCCGGTAAAAAAAAATGTTTTTGACATTTAATTGCGTCCAAAATTTTCCTACAATAGAGGGTGGTCTAACAAAACTAAAGGGCGGTCAAACGTATTTGAGAGGTGATTAGATGATCCGTAATTTTTTCCAATAACAAAAACATATCCTCTTGTATTTGAGCGACATGTGAAGTTAGCCCCGATTCATATTTTTTTTCTTTTTTCGCAATTCTTTTTTTAAAGGATGTTCTAACGAAACTAAGGAGTGGTCTTTCCTAGTCTAACGATGCTCTATCATGGGGAAAATATAAAATGTCATTATCATAAAAATTGACTTAGCCCCAGCGAAAAAATTATTTTTTTAACATTTAATTTGGCCCCAAATATTCCGAGAGGGCGATCTAACAAAAATAAGGGGTGGTCAAACGTTTTTGATAGATGATCAAACGATCCGTAATTTCTCCAACCCCTAAAACACTCCCTTGTATTTGAGCGACATGTGGATGTTTGGCCGACTTTTTTTAAATTGCTTAAATATTTGCTGAGGAAAAAACCCTCAATATTTTTTTTTCTTACGCACTCCCAGTGCATTAAGGCATGAACCGCTACTGTTATACAAGTTAAGCAGATCTTATACACCCATACAAACATATACCCCAAACAATAGAAACGAAATCCTGCCTTCAGAATTACCGGTAACCTTTTTCGCAAAGGTCAGCCTAACCGACTATAACTGTACCATAAAAGTGTATTTTCGGCAACAAATAAAAGGAACTTTACAGCTTAAAACCATAAATATAATGCCTACGCCTTTAAATTACCATAACAGTTAGCCTTGCCATAATATTGGTTGTGTACATTACCATATAATAGCATGAGCACTTGTATAAATCACAATTATGAAGTTTTTTCGTTAAATAGTATGCGTGGGGTCCTATACTGGAATTTTATTATGAATTAATGGGAAAACTAATGCTCGAAAATAGATAATAGTCGCCCAATTTCGGATACCATTTTTCAATTTACAAAAAATGTATTAGATATCTAACTTTTTTAACCATTTATAAGAACAATAACTTTGCTAAAAATATTTTTCTAAAAATGCGGGGTTTCTTAAATTTAGAGCATTTTTGATCCATTGAGAAAAAGGTTCCTAATTTCGGATGAACTATTTTACGTGACATTTTTCCTAAAAACGCATAAGAAATAAAAAATACTTGTTAAAGAAAAAAAATTATAATATTCGTGGACAACTCCGGGTGAATAATGGCTATAATTAAATGCTCGCTTAATAATATACCATTATAATTAATTTTCATCCTAGATTTACTATTAAAATAGGTTATAGTCGAACCTAAGAGTACCTATCCACATAATCGAGGATGAGAGATAATAATACTTTTTGGTGTGTCATTTTCAAGGCGGTTTCGGTTCTTTATTAATTCAATAATAATAATGTCACAATTTTATAAACCCGGAGATAAAAAATGTTCTGTTTGGTGTCGATAACGTTGTATAATATACAGCAGATAATCCATAACATATTTTCAAACCTAGTGGGAGGCTCGTTTATAGATATAAAACATCGTTTTAGTAACTACAGTACAATTTGATATTATCGGACGTTAAAACAAAATAAATCACAGCATACAATTGTGTAGAAAAATAATAATAATTACGGTCTTGATAAAGCGGATCGGTCCAACCATTAGTGCGAAGCGACATTAGGAATTACTTACACGTATGATAGATATCAATTACTGTTATATTAAAGTCTAATCATATGTTTTTTAAGAACCGCATCAGCCTTTAACTTTTTTGATAACTATTTTTTTTCATTTTTATGGGATGTTAAGAACGTTTTAAAGAACTTTGAACTGTTCTTCCATATTTTAGAACTGTTCTTCCATATTGTAGAAGAGCCATATGCTTTAAACCTAGTGTTAATTGATCGTCTCGTTTGTCCAACATATTTTCGATCACAGTCATTACATCTAATTTCGTAAATCCCAGACCTTTCATTTGGAACAATTTTATCCTTTGGATTGTCTAGGAGTTGTTGTTATTTATTACTCGATGAATGAATTGCTGTTTTTGCAGGTTATACCCACGTTTTTGAAGACCTTACTCAAACCACGAGTAAACCGGGGTTCGTACGGGATGGATACATATTTTGGAGTCTCTATAACTATATCATTTTGAAAGGAGGTCGTATAATTACGGAGTGTGTCCTTATCCGGTCCGGTTTATATAAAAGCTATAAAATCATTATTTAAAACCATAAGCCCTGCCCCCTACAAATATAGTGTCGCCATTTTTATGTAGAATGTTCACTAAATTACACCGATAGGGTCTAATTGAGTTGCACGCAAATATTTTTTATTTTTAGTTTTATTTTTTTTGTAGTTTTATTAACATCGCTTACAAAATAAATACAAAATACAAAAGGGCTGTATATAAAAAAGAATGGAATTTATAAAGTGCAATAACAGTCATCAATGCGCTGAAAAAAATTCGGAACATTTGGCTCTTTAGTTTTAGAAATAACATGAGCGCAGAGCTTTTTATTTTGGTAGTAGCTTAATTTCGTAAACATCTGCCGATGTAATCCTTAAAAATATTCAAGAATTTACTAATTAGCTGCATGTACTCTACAAAAATATTCAGGACAATTAATACTGCATAATATTGAAATTTATTGTTCATAAATAATATTAGATGAGTTTATACATGCAATATATAACTATACCAGCTGGCTTCTTCACGAACAATGTCCCTATAATTGACGTATTATCATGATTTATGACGTGTACTGAAATAATTTCCTTAATTAAAATTCTCCAATAATTAAGGCTATTTTAGACCATCATTTTACACTAAATAAATATGATAAAATTCATCGTGTTCTAGTTAATGTAATTTACTCGTAAAAATTGTGCGGTTGTATCAGTCACCACAAAACAGTAATTTCAAGCTGCAAGCTGCTTTGCTTGATTGGCAGTGGATATCTTAAAATAATTGCAATTTTCTTCCTCGATTTCCTTTTTGTGGTTTTTGATCTGATGTTGATACTTAGCTCATTTTATAAACCTGTAAATGTGACCAACGGCGCTTTTTTTTCTGATTCGTATTGTTTATTGATTCGTAATAATAATATCTCTACCCCTCATTCTAACCGCAATGGTTAGCCCAGAAGTCAGAGATTCCACAATTCAGTGCAGGAATGAGGTAAATCTGGAAAACCTCATTAGTTAGATCTCGAGAATAAATTATTGAAAATTAATTTCGCACCAGTGCGGTGCTGGGAATCGAACTAACATACTGCTGCTAGGTGATCGAGCCGAGAGCTATTAGTGTGCTAACCGCTCGACCACATGCCGATACTTGACACTAACTTTGTTACGTTCACTTTTAGTAATTAACAATTTGAGAATCCGAAATTTATTCTAGGTATATTCGACGGATAAATTGATTTTAAGCAGTGACTACGTGTCCCCTTTAGCATGTGTTTAGATTCAGGTCGGCATATTACTTTCATCAGTCGATTACATTCATCGATATTGCCACAGCGCATTTAATAGATTCTTTGTCATAGATTTACCACAAATATCTTAGTGCATATCTGTGTCGCTTTTATGTTTTATGAGTTGAACATTGGCAGTTCTGTGACGCTAGCCTAGGTCGGAGATCTATGGTTTAATTTCCTGGGGCGTTGGCCTCGTCGCTTTATTTTTAGCTGGACGCGTGAATGCCATACTAGTGTTTCAATATGTTAAGAGTTTAAGTGATTTCCTTGGTTAAATAACGTATTATGTACGTTCCGACAGAATGGGTTAATTCAAGGAAATTATTGTTCATGTGTTGAGATTTTGGATGAATCTACACATACCACATTAGTGGGATTTTAACGAGACAAGCTTATCGGTCTGTGTTACAGGGCTTTCTTGTCTTTCGGCGAGTGTAGGTCACACCACCTTTTTTTTGGAACCATCTTTTTTTACCACCTTTGGAACCACCTTTAGGACCACCTTGCTGAAGTCTATTGATCCCTGTACCGGCGTAGAGTTACAGGAGAAATCCACCTTACTGGAAGACTCACAGATTGCATATCACAGATAAGCCTAGCTTTAAGTATTGTTTAAAAGGGCTGTTAGATTGACTTGATATTGCTAGTGTGTACTCTTAAGAATATAAAATTATTATTAGGCCTCAGTTAACGTTTGACAAAGTGTTTATAGGTAGGCATTGCTTCACTATTTTTATATATATATATATATATATATATATATATATATATATATATATATATATATATATATATATATATATATATATATATATATATATATATATTAGCTTTGAAATTCTTTGCTATTCATATTTATTTTGTGAAAAGTAATCTTGGGTTTGTAGCATTTCATTACATAGAAATTACATTCGTCTATTTGCTTATTTCTATGTAATGAAATGCTACAAACCCAAGATTACTTTTCACAATATATATATATATATATATATATATATATGTATATATATATATATATATATATATATATATATATATATGTATATATATATATATATATATATATATATATATATATATATATATATATATATATATATATATATATATATATATATATATATATATATATATATATATATATATATATATATATATATATATATATATATATATATATATATATATATATATATATATATATATATATATATATATATATATATATATATATATATATATATATATATATATATATATATATATATATATATATATATATATATATATATATATATATATATATATATATATATATATATATATATATATATATATATATATATATATATATATATATATATATATATATATATATATATATATATATATATATATATATATATATATATATATATATATATATATATATATATATATATATATATATATATATATATATATATATATATATATATATATATATATATATATATATATATATATATATATTAGCTTTGAAATTCTTTGCTATTCATATTTATTTTGTGAAAAGTAATCTTGGGTTTGTAGCATTTCATTACATAGAAATTACATTCGTCTATTTGCTTATTTCTATGTAATGAAATGCTACAAACCCAAGATTACTTTTCACAATATATATATATATATATATATATATATGTATATATATATATATATATATATATATATATGTATATATATATATATATATATATATATATATATATATATATATATATATATATATATATATATATATATATATATATATATATATATATATATATATATATATATATATATATATATATATATATATATATATATATATATATATATATATATATATATATATATATATATATATATATATATATATATATATATATATATATATATATATATATATATATATATATATATATATATATATATATATATATATATATATATATATATATATATATATATATATATATATATATATATATATATATATATATATATATATATATATATATATATATATATATATATATATATATATATATATATATATATATATATATATATATATATATATATATATATATATATATATATATATATATATATATATATATATATATATATATATATATATATATATATATATATATATATATATATATATATATATATATATATATATATATATATATATATATATATATATATATATATATATATATATATATATATATATATATATATATATATATATATATATATATATATATATATATATATATATATATATATATATATATATATATATATATATATATATATATATATATATATATTGATTGCGGAAAGGTCATCGTGCAGTTTGACATTTAAACCGTTTTCTATGTAAGCTGTTTATGTATTTTATGCTGCGATTCCCGGTATAATACCACATTTTTGGTAAATTTTATATTTCTTTTTTTTAGTAACTTTCCAATTTACGTAAACCTAGTAATGATAGTAGGTTTACAGTAGGTACCGTATACTGTGTCTTATTTTTCTTTCCCCCCAAAAATTACAGAAAGTGCCACAGTAGATTCGAAATCCAGGATAATTTGGGGCCTATCTGACTTAGGTGCGCATGGTCCGTGGCGTCCACGGGAATTTTATTTTCATTTTTATTAAAAACTAAGCTAGTTTAGGCAAACTTGTATTGCCCACTTTAAATCGCTGTTGAATCTACTCCAGGGGTAATAACTTCTTATAAATGGATTATCTGATTTACGCCTCTTCCGAAGGATGGTATATTTACTATACCACTTCAACCCCAATTTTAATGATTAGGTCGTGTAGTGAGGCGATATATTTTTTTCACAGATAGGGAAATAGGGAGGATGATCTACAGTATGCGCCAAGTGGCTAACTGTCTAAGCCGACATATTGACCCCACTTAGTCCAGTGGCGTCGTCAATTATTATTCCAGATAGTATATATCTCAGTATATATAATAAAAAAATAATATTGAAATTACGTGATCTTTTTTATAGACAAAAAAATATGTCAATTATAAATGCGAATTGCAGAAGTAGGTATAGTGCAACTTCGATTGTCCGGAATGAGGAAGTTTTTTAATAGTAACAAAACATACAATTTTACGGTACTTTAACGGTAATAGATTTAATGAAATGAAATTTAATGGGTTTGCTTCTCTCAGAATATCTTGAAGAACTTCATCTTCGGAATGCATTATTATATTTTTTTGTAAGTTTGTTTATTTTATAGACGATAGCAACGCAACCTTAGCAACTTTCCATGTATACTCCGATTTTTAACGATATTTACTTATTCTAAATATGTTGATATTTTTCGTTTTCTAATTATCATGTACAAGAAAATATAATTTTTATGCAATACGCTGTGATAGGTCATAGAAAAAATCACGGATATTACTGAGGAGTAAAGTGCCATTTTATCCCTTAGTTTTTATGTCAAACTATCACACTATCCACGGGAGGAATTGATCCACTTTGCTCCCTTGCGATATAACTAGCTATTGACGTCGGTAATAAATAGTCAGAGGACACACATCATATTATTATTTTTTTACTTTTTCCTGTTGAGAATCTATCCCATGTCAGATTAATGTCGGATTAATGTCAGAATTACAATCACTTGCTGATATATTTCAAGGTAGAACAAACTAAAAGTATACGTCAAGGATATTTATTTCGTGAGATTCATAAAATTGGTAAGAAATGGATATAAAGAAACCCCAACTGTAATTCCGAGCGAACCAAGTTGTTAGGCGAAATCCATAGCAGCGAGATACTTTTATCTAACTTATACTCTTTGTAGAACTATAAGTATAACGTAGTTACTTTGCAGTCTCATAAATCCTTTAAAACCATCCGCGCTTTCCACTTCTGGTCGTTATACCGATCGCAGTACTTTTCTTGTAGAAGTAAGTATTATGTGTTGAAGTAGCGCATTATGTATATTTTGCAGAGATTATTTGGTTTTGGTAGAATACAAAGCAAATAATGCGGATATTTATTGAATTTTAATATTGAATTTAACACAGGCTGGAAGTTTGTCTAATTAAAAGTACATATTTTTTAATGGCATATCTGAAGTAGTCGTTTTTAACTTTTACTCTTCATGCAAAAAAGCGTACACCTTAGATCTAAGTTGGCGGTTCGTCATAGATATAAATCATAATAATCAAATCAGTACTGAACTTGTCAAATAAATGCATGTTGAAACGCCTCATCCGGATGAAAAAGTAAACAACACATAACCTACATTTTTTTTGTTAAAATTGAACCCTCGTACATTTTCTTTAATTTTATAATAATGTGTGCCCTTACTTAATCACAGTTTACCGTTCTTAAACCGAGTGCGGCGTGTTCTATGAGTGGTTAACACAGGCTGGAAGTTTGTCTAATTAAAAGTACATATTTTTTAATGGAATTTTTTAATGGCATATCTGAAGTAGTCGTTTTTAACTTTTACTCCTCGTGCAAAAAAGCGTACACCTTAGATCTAAGTTGGCGGTTCGTCATAGATATAAATCATAATAATCAAATCAGTACTGAACTTGTCAAATAAATGCGTGTTGAAACGCCTCATCCGGATGAAAAAGTAAACAACACATAACCTACATTTTTTTTGTTAAAATTGAACCCTCGTACATTTTCTTTAATTTTATAATAATGTGTGCCCTTACTTAATCACAGTTTACTGTTCTTAAACCGAGTGCGGCGTGTTCTATGAGTGGCTTAGTTTTGTGATTTGGCGATTTTGAGCTTCCCAATGGTATGGACTCTCCACCGCTCCCCCTTCATTATATTTTGCGGTTGTAGTTACCGCAAAGTCAACAAAAAAGAGAGCAACTGTAAATTAAATTAGATAATGCAACCACAAGGAGTTCCAGCTAGCTATAACTGAACCCGAAAGTGTTGTCCCACGAAACGCATCAGGATTATTCTACCTGAGTATTTGCCGCATGCATAATAAAGCCATAACGTTGAAATTAACCTTAAAAGTGTTACATAAGTCGCAGTAAAGGCTATTTTCCCACTTCGCCTTTTAAATGGGCAAGGAAATGACCTGGCATCTACCTGAAAGGCGTTGTAGTGTTAGGTACTTGTTAGACTGCGGGATTCCACTGAAAGAGAACAAAGCCTGATGTTGCAGGTTGCATCAATGAGATATTTCTGTTTATCTGTTTGTTTTCCGTGAAACGCCTGCATTTTGTATCTACTGAGTAATATCCGGTTTCGGTATTCTGGTTAAAGTACACAAATATTTTTATTAAATTTCCTTTATGTGAAGATGTAATTACTATGTCCTATGACAATGTGCCGCTAGATTAACTTTTGTTTTTAAGTTACATACTGATGTACGATTTAATTGCAAATTATTAGTAACTTGACTACTTTATTTACAATATAATATAATTATTGATATATATATATTTTATATTATATATGGCTTTTTTAATTCTCATCGTTAAACACGTCCAATTATATGAAATACTTACTTGAACAAATTTAGAATCATTCATTTTAAATTAAGTTCGTGAGAAAATATTCCAAGAACACTCGCCGATATTCGAAAATTTAACGCCGAATAGTCGTGTTTTTAAATTTCTATGATTTTGTGGCTAAATCTGTGCATAAAAACAATCGAAAAAGTCTGTAGCTGTGCGTACCTTAGTTTTGTTAAATTTAGATTATTATAATACTAAATTTTGTTGGGCATAATGTCCACTCCAGGTAAAATCGAGATACAATCGCTAGTTAAAGAAATAATAACGGAATTGTTTTCAAGTGAACAGTTCATGGGCCAAATCAAAAAAACCATAAGTGATAAGCTGGAACAAAAACTCTCCAACCTTCAAGCAACAGTCGATGAACAAAACGTTAAGCTGAATGTTCTCAAGAAAAAAATTGTAAATTTTGGGCAATGGGATAAATTAAACAACGTATGTATTTTTGGCCTTCCTGAAGAACCCGACCAAAAACCTGAGTAAACTGGTAGATATTAAATGAGAATGAATCATTGAATTTCTATACTGAAGATTTATTGTCTTCGTATGCAATGGGCAAGCAACACAATATTGGAAATAAATCCAGTCCAGTTATTGTAAAGCCGGGTCTAGATTATCGAACCGAACCTCGAGCCGACCCTCGTCGCGAGCGTGAACATAGCCCGAACCACGTCTAACCTGTCGAGCCGAGCCGCGAGCCGAACTACGTCGCGTGTTCGCGTACAGGTTCGCAGCGATCCATCCTATGTCGGTATTACGACGAAACATCAAAAGATGCTCGAAGCTCATTGGATGACGCTGTGAGCCTCGCCGCGAACCGTGGCAAGAACGTACAAGTTTCAAGGTTTGTGCATTAGTTGTAGTGCCTCAGTATGGAGTGGACGCTAGAAAAGTATCTTGAATTAATTGGGGCATACGAAAATAAGGAGATTGTTTGGAATGCTAAACATCCATAGCATTTTAATAAATTTCTTTGTTGCACAGTGTAAACAAATATATGCCGCGGCAGCAAATTTTAATTTATCACTGTCCATTGCGTGTGTATTCATCCACCGTATAGTATTACACAACTTTAACTGAAGCACAATATGGATCACACGGATCTTCGCGAATGCATGAGGTTCGGCTCGCTGGAAAATTGTCCGCACGTAGGGACAGCTCAGCTCGGGGATCAGTTCGGGGTTCGTCCCGAGGTTCCGTTCGATAATCTAGACCCGGATTAAGGTTTACTAATTATGACTCTAAAAGTTCGCTTGCTAAAAAATGCAAAGGCATTTAAAGGCAAAAAATCTTCATCGTAGAAGACCTCACAGCAAATAGAATAAAAATGTTATATCATATATTAGATGGAATGACCATACGTTTAATATACACAACATGGATGACATTAATCGATATATTATGCAATAGCACAATTTAAAAAAAATGTTAAGCAGCAATTCTTATTTTTATTTATTTCTCATATTTTATTGTAATCTGATTAATCTTACGTTACGTAATCTATAAGAACAATTTACAGAGTACAAATAACTACAATTGTGCAATTGTGTGTTTTTTCTAATTTTGACATGTTAAGTGACACTTTTCAAAACTCTTTGACGTTAGGAAACGTCTTACTTTTCACAACCAGATACGAAAAGTGAAATATTACGCAACTGGTTTTGTAAAGTTCATTTCATAGTAGGTTATTGATACCTGAAAAGCTATGAAAGTGACGAACGGGTCACACCGTTACAACCTACTGGATTGTTTTTAAACGTACAAAATTCAGTTTTCTTCTCATAAAATATAAAATTGGCGAAAATTTGAAAAAATCCTGTACTTATGAAACACTATTCTGTGTAACTCGCATCCTTTTGCGGAACTTGCTGGCGCCCGTTCCCCAGAAATCTGCTGGTTATACAAAAGAATACTTTTCCCAAATGGTTACATAAATAGCTATTCTATGTGCCAAGTACTTTCTGCCACTGGCACAAATTCTATTAATTCTACTTAAGTTTAGTGCCTATTATAAACTCATTGGTAAAAGGATAATTATATCGTACCCGACCCTTTCCCCCAGTCGAGAAACTCATAATACAGCAACATTACGGTTCCATTCGCGATATCTGCGTCTGCTACAACGCCTAGTTCGCTTCACGTCACTCCGGTTGGCCGACTGGCCTGCACTGTTATGTAATAATGTAATTCCCATCGCGACGCGCTGCGTGGGCAAAAATTACGCCGATCTGGCGCCCGTTTGCCTTTCAAAGCTGCTGCACGATAATCGATGAACAGTTAGTTGTTTTTGCTAAATGCTGTTTTAATTTTATTTCCATGATTTGTTAGGTGTGCTCCGAGGAAGATTGATGTAGACAAGGCTGAGCCGTATATTACATAAGTATTTTGGAAGTGAAATTGGACGTGTTTTTAAATTCGACGTTCCGATCCGTGCGCATGTAACATAAATATCGGAAGTATTTTATGTCGCCGTAACTGGTTTAATGCGTCCCGGAGACTGGAAGTAATTGAATTGCTGGTTGATGTGGGACTAAATCACCAAATTAAACAGTGAACAGAACCAATAGACTAGTGGCGCGGGAGACCGACCGACGCGACGTACAGACCGGCCTGCACATCAAGGAACGTGGCACTGATATGGAATGTTGAGAAAACATCAGGGGCGATTCCACTAGAAATCAAAATTCAAATAAAGTTAAAAAAATGTTCGACTATTTTGGGTGGTAGACAAACATTCATAGGAAAAATATGTCACTGGTTTTCCCGTGTGATTATTTCTACAGTTTTTATGATTTATCCGATCGACAATCATTGCTTGTGTACTATTCCACAATTTGTCCCTGTTCACAGTGGAATCGAATTTCTAAAAAAACGACACAGCAAATATCACGGTTTCTCAAATTCAGTTTTTATAAAAATGTTTTTTATTCATTTTGGTATAATACTGTAAAAATCGTTCGCATGTTTATTGGGAGATTTAAATTTTATCTACTAATAAAACAGATAACAAATAAATTTGTTTAAAACAACGATAACACAGGCCTACAAAAAAAAATACAAAGTTTGGTGCCTAGGATTTTAGAACTTATTTTAGCTATACTTGAGGTGCTGAATCTAAATATGAAACCAGTTTTTTTTCTATCTGCTCGCTCTACCTTTTTTGATCAGTGTTCTTTTTTCAGTGTCTACACGAAATGTGCAGGTCCAATTTCATTTTATGACGTTTTCAATTACCCATTGACGTTTTCAATTACCCATACAGGGATTGGTTCCTGTATATTTGCCCTATTGTTAGTCTGCTCTCTAGATGATAGATCAAGAAAATCCACCAGATGGAATAAGCATCCGATAACTACTTAAGTAACCGTCAACGCTTCAACTAGACGTGATCTGATCGATATTCGGGGAGAATTTTCTTTCTTAATTACGATTTTCTTGCTTGGTTTTCCTCCTTTTTGTTTTCCTGATCTCTTAATTTCTTTTTATAATAAAGTCTATGCCATATACCATGTTCTATACCATATTCCTATGCCATTCACTTTCTCACTTTAGTTATCGAGTTTATTTATGCTTAGCATCTTTACACATTCACGATACCTACATTTATTTACTACTATACCTACATTTTACATTCCTAATTCTTATATAATATATACTGTCATTGTATTCTCTATATATGATATATTTTGTACATATATAATTTTGCATTCGTAATCACTTCCAATAATATATTATTTGATAGCTACTAAATTATGTTGCACTATACTTTAACGAGACATCTCTACGCTACGTGATTTCTAACATCATTATAATTCAATTATAGTTCATCCATTATACAATATGATTATTTATAGATATACTTAGTTATAATATCAACAATTCACAATTTTCTATATTGATACATAAGAAATTTTGTATTCTAATACTTGTATTGTCCTATGATTTAAGATGATGGTACATCGTACAAAGTCTACAGAGATCACAGAGTCGCAGATATCAAATTGTTTTCATGTTGTTGCAAATTTAGTCTACTTAAAAAGTGTACATAGAGTGACTTTTGCCCTAATTATAGGTCCTTTGTGGTAAAAATTGACAAAACTGAAAAATGTACTAAAATTTAATGGTTTTTAAAGTTTTTAACGCTGATCCGGATGACTTCCGAGGTGGAAAACTGGATTTGTGATTACCGCTTCATCACATACAATATATTTAAAAAAATCAGAAGTACCTCATCTGATGCAAGGGAAAATGTACCAATTCCATAGACTATATATTTTCAAAACTTACTTTTCGAAGAGTATAATAAAGAATTCAGAATTTGCTGGAGATACCGGAGTATGGGTCGCTAAAAGTAAATAAGCTTTCCAGTTTGTCGTTTTGCTTTATCCGGTTACTGTTAACTTTAAACATGTTTTATTTATGAATATGAGGGCTCATTCCGTACATTTACATATTATCAGCGACATAGTGCCTCTCAAACGCACGGAGGAAACAGTAATTTACTTTAGGATATATTTCAAAAAAATACTAATCAAGGTAATTCTAAGCTTGATATCTGATACTTTAATTGCTGCTTTTAATAGCAAGTACTACGTAGTCGGAGATTATTTTTGGAGGTCGGCACATTTTTATCTGACCCAAATTTACTCGGATAAAATTTTGCAAGTCGACTACTGCTATTAAAAGATTCATACTGGTACCTAGTATCTAGTTGATACTTCACGCTAGGTTCTTGTTGGAATCTTTTTTATAAAGCGGAAACTTCGCGCATTTCGCCAATTAATGTATCTTTCCTTTTGCAGGGTGCCACTTCATAGGCAGTAGGATCGAACTTGATAATGCTAGGAAGCCCCGCTGGGCCGGGCGGGCCGTCCCAAAGGGGACTTTGGCCGCTGGCCCCGGCGCCGGCACCCACTGCAACTAGTTTCTCGGCCGATGGTAAGTACACGATATTTATGTCTTATATTATTACTTCCCTCAAGCTGTAGTTTTGAACAATTTTTAAACGTCATTTTATACTGAAATGCAGATTGTTATAGGTATTCTATAATTATTGAGCATGTACCTATATAATTTTTTTAACCCACTCATAGCTATGATGGCTCAACGTAAATTTTGGTACCTGCTTTATTTGAACAAAAAATCCCCGATCACGGATTTTTTTTTGGTTTTTACACTAAAAACTCGAGACGCAAATTCTGAGTCGAATCGAACGTCAAATCACAAAATTCATCGCCCATCTTGTAGCTGCCATCTTGACTCTTGTTTCTGATAAAAAAAATCGTGATCGGCTGCCTCAAAAACCTCGAGATACATATTTTGAGTAGCATCGGATCATAAATTGCAAAAATATTGGAGGTTTTGACGCCACAGATCTTTTCGGGCCGCCTCAATTTTATCGCTGTTTAGATCCTTCATACTGATCGCGCGGAATTAGAAATCTTGTTTTTTGTGAAGCTTTATTACAACGTTATGCTTTTTTTAGTATTATGTTTGTATTTAAAATTTTAGTCATGTTCCCTATTCCGGAGATCCCGATTGTAAGCCGAATAGAACCATATATTGCAAACACTTCCGTCATCTTAGATCCGCCTTATTTGAGTCGATTCGGACCATATCACTGATTTTGAGTCGATTCGGACCATAAATGGCAAAAACGTTACCACTGCGTCATCGAAATGATGACAGCTGTATTGATTTCTGTAAGAGTACAATAATAATCAAACAAAACTTTAGATAAATTTTGCAGGGGCAAAAACTCCTTTGTCGGAAAGAAAAACAATTATTAATTATTGTGTTAACCTCTAAAACATAATTTCTTTGATGGCGTTCATTAATAAAGCAGCTCTCCCTTCTAAATTGAACCCTAGGGCGAGGCGCAAAGGATCTTAGAGCTACCATGTTCTTCATTAGGGTGAGGTTATTACTTTTGATTGCGGGAGACATTAGGGGGCGATCTTTTAAGTCGAATGTAATAAAATGTTTTGTAAAAAAATAGTAGAATGTTCTATGTTTGTATAATTATCTGTCGCTTAACATAACCATTAAATAAATAAAAAATGTGTAATATAATGAAATACTAAATTTAACAGGACATTTGTTGAACTTATTGTAATGTAACACTAAAATAAAATAATTCAAAATATTTTACATAACACCAAAAAAAAACTAATGGGGCACAACTAGGTAACCCTATCCCGCAAATGCTGGAATCCGCAAACGCGGGATCCCTCTGAATTTTCGCGAGATCAACGTTGCGGGATCGGGATCTGCGGGATTTGCGGGAATCGATGTCAAATTTCCGTATTCGACAGTCAAAGCGCAAACATCTATTATACCGCGAGCATCACTTGACCAGTTACTAAAACATGAAATGGCCCTTTTTGAATGCGGACGGAATAGGGGAATATATCTGGAAGCTGTATATAACTGTGTAAAGTCTATTCCGCCGACAAGTGCCGAGGCTGAGCGTGCGTTTTCAGCCGCAGGATATAATGTGCAATAAAATAAGATCAAATTTAAAAGATGAGACATTAGACATGTTATTTTTTCTCCGAAAATATTTCCAAAATCAAAGTGACATCTGACCTTTAAACTACTATTGTACTGTACCTACTGATATGAGATAAATACGTTTCTGCTATTAAGCGCAAACATCTATTATACCGCGAGCATCACTTGACCAGTTACTAAAACATGAAATGGCCCTTTTGGAATGCGGACGGAATAGGGG
>CAXKVY010014905.1:0-33836 GCA_964058915.1 Tetropium fuscum | reverse complement strand
GGCGGTATACTTCGTTTTCACAATGCGGTGGAGCACCGTCTAGCTGATACCAGCAGCTTCTTAGTTGATCTAGGGGTAGATGGTCTAAAAAATCTTTCACAACGGTTCTCAAAATATGGAGGCATCTTTGTGTATTTAAATTGTACTTGTAGATAAAGTACCTCACTTGATTGTCTTTAACTAAACAAAATACTTAACTAAACTTGTGTTAAAAATTTATTTAGCGGAGGACGTTAATTTTCTGATGCCCAAAAGTATCGATCTTCTTGTGTTCCCGACATTATATGACATTATATGCTTCATAAATTATATTTATTTTAACTTTGTTTATATTTCGTAACATAAACTAAACGTTATATTACCTACGTGTCAGAATGAAGACACAAAAATACCGACGCAGCAAATGTATGGTTGTATTTATTTCATATAAATCATCGATAACATTACATTTTTATACGACTTGCTGTACGAAACAAAGTTTCTTCCTGTGTGAATAGTTATTTTTTGCAGTTATTCGGTGCAGGCACTCAATTCGCGTTAAAATAATTTCACAGAGTTTGGTTCATCTTTCAGCATCCCCGGAATGAATTTCAGATACAAAATATTCAATTTAAATTGATGCTGACCATTAGCGTTCAAAATATTTTTGAAAGTTTTTGAAATGCCTGTTAAGCAGCACGATCTGATCATTCAGGGTAAGCATGAAAATATGCCAAAACATTGACGATTACGTTCATCTAAAGTTATCGATATAAACATAGAATTTTAGTTACCGAATTTTCAGTGTCGCCCAAAAACATTCTGGGGGATAGTTTTGTCTGTCGATTAGATTTTGGTAGATCTGGGAAAATAGGTGGGAAAAAGTTTTGAATGGTCTTCACATCAGACAGAAAAAATTCAAAAATATTCTCTTTCCTATCACGTAGACCGAATGCAAAAAAATAGCACTGGGTTTCTGATGAGTAATAGAATGCAATTTTTTAGTCGACGGACTGGTTTCACATTTCGTCCATTCGGAGTGACCTTCTTCAGATCATAAATTGTACAGATCACGAATAATAGTTAAACTAAGGGTACCGAGTGGTTCAGGGGGACCTTCGTCCACCGCATCTCGAAGTTTTTAGCATTACAGCTCGTTGGCTAATAATACAAATACATTATTTAAGATTAATAGCCCAGTCGGGTTAGTCAAAAAAAATCTTTGCCTTGCAAAAATTTTCTGTAATATGGAGCATTTCAACAAATTACATCCAAGTTGATAGGACATTAACTCTGACTATTATTCAAAAGAAAAATGCTCCTAGATCAGAGAATATACTGATTGACAGAGTCTTAAAAACAGAGTCTTAAAGACAGAGTCAATTCAGTAAGAACAGCTATGTCATTAGATAAAGAATATTTAAATTATTTGTAACCGATATCCAGCAAGGAATAACCCACCACCTATTATTCAGAAAACAAAAGGAAATTGTGCCAAAGGAACACACATTCGAAAAGCGGAAATTACAAGTAAATAGCAACTAGAGATAGACTGCTAACAAGAGACAGACATACCTGATGAGACAACGCAATCGTTAAAGAGACGGATATTATATAGAATTAAAAATTAAATAATTAGTGACTGACTGACTATCTGTTTCTGTTGACAAATGATAGAGATATTGCTGGCATTACATAATCCTTATAAATAGAATACAACTATAATATGGCTGCTATAATAAACAGAAGATAAACAGATTTACAGAACACCTAGGTACTTACTTTAATATTGTTAAATGTTGGAGCAAAATATATAATAAATCTACTACCACCGCTGTTAAAATATGAATAAGAATCACAGTCCAATTCAACACGCCTATTCACATTAACAAACACGATTTTAATCTAGTTTTAAGGGACGCTTCTCTATTTATAGGTACTATTATGCTCATTTATATACAGAGTGTCCCAAAAATTCATAAATAACATTGATGTATCAGTAAAGTAACTTAGCTCTCGGTATAGATATTAGATTGGTACCATACATATTTATGAAAAATATCCATATTTCTAGAATATCTCATTATTACAACTAAATGAAATTTGTATGAATTACCACTAACAAATTGCTAAATGAATTGTGTGCTAATTTATAATTACTGAATGAGCCATTGTTTGAAATCGGTTTAACCAACTAGAAAATAATAATATAATATTATTTGAAATATTATCTAGTAACGCATTATTGTCCTCAACGCACTATGTGCTCAACGGGTAATATTTTTCACAACTAAATAAAACTAAAATGACTAAATAAACCGAATTGGAAATAAATCTCAAATGTAAGAATATTAAAAAACAACATTTTATGTTTTAAAAAATAACCTTGTTGATCCGATATGTGACAACTAGAGAGGGTATGGAAGCATTTCACGATAGGAAGAAATTTTTATTTGGATGTTTAGGTTTTGGCCTAATTTTACTGTATGATATTATAATACAGTAAAATATATATAACACAGACCGCCTAGCCGCGAGACTTGACCGGTAAGATTTTGATCTTCGAAGCTAAGCAAGGCGGGCGTTGGTGGAACTTGGATGGGTGACCTAGGCAGGCTTGAAGACGGGCTGTGGCAGTACATCTGAGACCTGGGAACTCTCAACGTCTGCCGCGGGCGCGTGGTCCCAGATAAATGGTAATGAGGACAGAGTAATAAATGTCGGTATGCACAAAGGGCCTAATGAGGCCCTAAGTGCTGTAGGGGAAGTGAAATCACTACACTCCGACCCATATATATATATATATATATATATATATATATATATATATATATATATATATATATATATATATATATATATATATATATATATATATATATATATATATAATACAGTAAAATTAGGCCAAAACCTAAACATCCAAAAATACACGATAACGACCATGAGGTTCGTGGGGGATCATTTTTCACAGTTTTTCGTGAATATCTCAAAAACTACGAGGTTTATCGCAAACGTCAACCTATAGGCAAATTATGTACATTAAATTCCGACTAACAATTGTCGTGCATAATTATGCTAAAGTAAATGGTTCCCATGATATGGAGCAGTAAAGATTTCTTTGTTTTTATTTCACGTACACTTTCCCAAAAAAAACATGAAATTATTACAGTATAAATTAGTAACGGAATAATGTATGTCGAATGTATATATCTATGTATATATAGATATATATATATATATATATATATATATATATATATATATATATATATATATATATATATATATATATATATATATATATATATATATATATATATATATATATATATATATATATATATATATATATATTACACCCATAGTTTGTCATTGGTATATGACTTTAAATATGTCCAATACAAGTTATTAACCATAGTTCATTGTACCCACTTTTTGCCATCATTATTTATCAAAGATTTCTGATTTCCGTTCGTACTTTTATGTCTGGTCATCCCCATAATTTGTCGTTATATCGTTAAAAATAAATTGATGAATAGGGAACTCATGTGAAATATATTACTCAAAACAATAAAAAAAATTTAGGTGAATCGTTAGTTTCATTATAAGTCAGCATCAAATTATACTTCCGGCCTTTTTACTACATGATCAAATTAGTAGTACTATTCTCTAATTTAATACTCTATTCTCTAATACTCTATTCTTTACTTTAGTAATTAATAATCTAATACTCTATTCTCTACTTTAGTGCAGCACAATTGAAGTTAGCGATAAAAGCGATAGTTTTCACCATCAAGTTAGTGTGTGTGTGGCTGCCCTGCGTTGGCTGTCATATTTTAATACTTATTTTGTCCTTGAGGGTAATGTACGATTGCATCAGCTTCCGTTTAAGGAGCGAATACCAAAGGGACTCTAAAGTTAAGTTGTCACGAAAAGAACAAATAATGAAGATCTTCTTCGCAGCTACTTGGAGTATGAATTAGCTCCGCATCCGGTGTCACTCTTTGACGAAGTTGATGTGCGCAAGACGAACAAGTCAGCTTCCTATGACAATTTCCAGCCATCTAAATCTTAACCAGACCTCAAAAATACCACTTATATCGTTGATGGGGGATTTCTCTTGCACCGTGTTAAATGGCATCAACATAAAGCCTACGGTGCTATTTGCCAAGCATATACCTATGTTAATTATGTGCAAATTCAATTTGGCTCGAACTCTATTATTGTTTTTGATGGTTATGAAAATATTAGCAACAGTGTGGAGGCTATGGAGCAGCTTTAGTGGTGGTCCTCAAAAGCTTCATCTGTTGACATTTATTTTGATGAGCTGATGGTTGCAACTGTACGCCAAGAAAAGCTCCTTTCCAATAATTAAAATAAACTAGATTGATTTCGATGTTGACAGAAATGTTTGATGCAAGTAATTGTATTGTTAGACATGCTGAAGATGATGTTGACATTTTGATAGTCGAAACAGCGTTTGGTGAATCATGTAAAAATACTACGGTTGTGGTTGGGGAAGATGTGGATCTTATAATTTTAACTGCTCGTGCACCTATTAATAAAGAAATGTTTCTCCTCAAACCAGGTGGAGGGAAAGCCGAACGAAAAATATATTCTTCACGAAGCTTTGATCACTATAAAGATATCCGAGATCACATATTGTGTTTCTGCAAGCATTCTCTGGGGTGTGACACTATATCTGTTGCTCTGTTTGATAAAGGCAAGACTGCAGCTTTGAAAGTGATGAAGAAACGGCAGGACTTGAAACTTGTAGCTGTAGTTTTCAGCAAGACTGGTACTTCTCCTGACATAGTTACTTTAGGAAAAAAAAGATTCCTCGCAATCTATAACGCTCCAGTTAAAGAAGTTTCCATCTATAACTATCGGTATTCTTGCTTTATTAAATCTGTGAGAAAAAGCAAACTAGTGAAATTGACTTCATTACCACCCACTAATGACGCGGCTCAACAGCATCTATTTGGTGTTTATTTTCAAGTACAGGGATGGTTGGGTAATGTATTGAATCCTAAAGGGTGGATGTTAAAAGATACCATATTTTGGGCAAAAACAACTGCCCAACTTTCTGCGCCTGATTGCCTTCTGAATATGATTCTCTGCAACTACACGAAAGGTTGTGGACCATTGTGTGGCTATCGGAGGTTGGAGCTTAACTGCTCACCAGTTTGCGGCAACTACCATGGACAATGTTGCTTGAATGCTGAACCAATTGAAGACTCGTCAGAAATAGAAACCGTCACTGAAGCAGAAACTGAAAGTTCTCAGATTGACTCGGATTTCCTAGAACGAATTTTTTTTCTGATTCAAGGACTTGTGCAACGGAAATATAGAAATGTGATCAGCTTAGTTGCCTATATTTTACAAAACGTCCCTCCAATTTGTCAGTTTGTAACTTTCCTAATAACAGAAATTTTACTTCAGATGATTCAATTTCATATGATTCAAACAAGTACTTCACAAGATTAATTGATGTTTTTGTAGTCTGCTTTAAAAAAATGTATCAGCAGTTAATGGTCATCTCAGTGCGGCCATCTCCTGAACCTTCAAATTGTAACTCTTTCCATGAGCAAAGATATCATAAAATTTTAATAAAAACTGAATATTTTTGTAATTGGATATAAGGGACCCAATAAGGGAAGGTCCCTAAAAGGATCACGTTGGTGATATCCTGATTTGAGTGCACACACATTTACTATTTTTCACCAACGTAGAATGATTGTTAAAAATTCTGCTATACCCAAATAATTAATTTCCTTACATTGATTTAGAGGTGCAATATTTTTTTCATCAAATAACATGATAGCAAGCTGTACATTTTGTCGTTCGAGTGAGGATGGATTTAAAACTTATATTATGTATATTATGTATATTATGATGATGGATTTAAAAGTTATATGTTATATTGAGAGAGCAGGAGCCATTTTAACAATTTGATTAGTTTCCTCCGAGTATAAAAATAGTCTCGTCCCGATTTGCTAACTCATGTCGCCTTTCGTCTGGGTGTTTTCGCTTAACAGGTGATTTTTTTGTCATATAGGACGGTTGATTCAGAAATATTGAAGGAATAGCATTTTTTCGTCTCTCTAGAAATCTCCAAGATAGAACCATCGTCCCTAATCATTCTATCTATTTTTATAATACACGACTCTGAAAAATGCTTAATACAGACTACTGAATGTTTTGGAGGATGAGGAATGTTTTAGAAGATTTTAAAACACCCGGGTATTATTTTGTTTGCACTTTTTTCTAGAAAATAGCCAATATCTTTATGGCATTTTATTGTAAATAGCACCTTTTTTAAGTAGTGAAGTATATTTTTAAAAAACACGTTTGTTATAACACAAGAAACAACCTTTTAAAATTTACTCCGAAACACTTCCACTACCGGCATTGGCCATTTGACATAACAAGCTACGCCACACAACAAAAACAACTGTTGTATGCGGGATTCATGGAATTCACGTCCGATCTTACTTCGCTATCATATTCTGTATATCTCTATCCTATCATATCGAGAAATACGTAGGGAATGATTTCTAGAAACCCGGGGTACGGTATTTCATAGACGACTTGATGTAAAATACAGTAAAATCACCAGCCCGGTCGAGTGACTTGTCATTGTCATTGTCATTGTCATTGTCGTCATATTTTTTTATTTTCCCGGCCTCTACCATACGGGGAGGGATACGGGAGCATCAGTCAATATGTCTAGAAATAGATATGCTAAGAAAACGAGTAAAGATAACTCAAGAAGTAATGTTTCATGAAAAGGCGCTAAAGGTACTGCCCATGAAGCAGGCGACGAAGAAGGTTTTAGCATATCTTCTCAAGCCTTTCTTGATAGTGCTGATCAGCAAGAATGAATATAAATTTTGAATTTGAATTTGAATTTGGAGAGGAGTCAAAACCCACTGTAGAAGGATGCCATTCCAAAAATACTCAGACAGTAGTGTCTTACCTACACTCGCAGTTAATTTCAGATTCATTTTTAACAGAAGGTCAGCATTTTAGTGGCTTTTATAGGCATGAATTTAAATTAATTTGTCACCTCTTCAGAACCAACTCGAACTCGAAGATGAAACTTCATTAACGCTAATGAAATACAGACATAATTATTACCATTCATCTCTGCAAGAATTTTTCAATGTGTATCTCAATCAATTTCTGGACAAACCATGTGTATGCGAAGCTAAAATCTGTCGATTTTTGGTCTATGAAATGTAAACGAAGCACAAATGAATATGATATAATGATTGATTGTACCGAATTTCCAATTGAGAAAAATCAGGATGTCGTAATTCAGCAGACTACCCATTCACAGTATAAAAGCACAAATACTTTTAAAGTTCTTGTAGGATGTACTGAGTACGGAGGGGTTGTTTATGTTTCTGATGTTTATGGTGTTTATTTTATGCTAACATTCAGAAACGCTATTGTAAATTAATCTGAACAATAAATTTGTATACAAGTGAGGTTATTTATTTTATTTAATAACATGTTTTCATTTGATAACAATTTTTTTCATGTTCCAGTTGCATATAATAGATTTCGTTGTGCCGTCTCTCTCGTGTTGTTATTTTTTAACCAGGAATGCTTATTTTTTAACCAAGAATTATATCTAATATGTAGTAACTAGCATTGAAACTAAAACTTGTGACTCTTCTTTAAATAAAACACTCCATCTTTTCCGTCAGGGCTAGGAGCCAAGAAAATATATATGTTATGATCTCATGTTCCAGAAGCATCGATTTCATTACCGCTTGGCTTTACGTGTTTCTTTATCAGTGCTTTCGTAAGTGCGGCCCCATTTTACTGCTTCTATGTGATGTAAGTCTATTTTTTAGTGAAGGGTTTTCACTAAATTTATCTGATTTTCTTGTGCTTATAACTTCACCGGTAATTGAGCCAGTTATTCTACTCTGATGGGCGCCAAACCATTTCTTCGGCAGGGACTCTTGTATAACACATAGCAAGTTAAATAAAAGCTTGTAATGACGCCACTTATCTAACCATACCTACATTGTCATCCAAATTAAACGTGCATGCAAAAGTTCAGCTCACTCGGTTGAGGATAACTGCTTTAAAATTCAGTTTGATTCAGCAAGATTTGATCCAAACAAATACACATAGATACATACCTACATACATAGATACATACATAGATAAGTTAAATAAAAGCTTGTAAAAACAATTAAATTAATTGTGTTTATGTTCAATGTATTATTATCATTTCATTAAAAATGTATGTTAAATCCACCACTGCTTTTTTTCATTTCATTTCAGATAATTCCACCGCTATTATTTAATTGACCTGATATTATTAATCATATCTTTGTCGCTTATTTAAAATAAATTTTCTTTCAAACCCATAACGAACTAAAACATTATTCCAGAAAAAAAGAAGAACCTACAACTTCATAGTTCAGCCAGTATAACAAACCGAGTCTTCTACACCGTTTCGCTATACATATGTTAACCGTTTAACCTTCTGTATATAAAACCTGAAGATTTAATTAGCAAAACAATGCGAACGGATATTTATTTGCATTGCATCGTTAGGTGTTTATATTTATTTAGTGGTGAACTTATGTGCGAGGTCATCAATATCGTATTAGCGATGTAAATTTTTCATATATTACGCAAATCCAATTTGAATAATAATGAACCGTCCTACTGATGTACGAGGTGATGTACGCGTAAGTTCAATTTTCTAATTTTGTCATATGTCACTTTTGTGACACATGTGGCAATTTTGACGTATAAAATTTTGATATTTTGACGTTTTTAAACGTATAGGATTCATAGTTTTCTTTTCATAAAATATAAAATTAGTGAAAATTAGAAAAAATCTTGTATGAAACACGTTGGGAAACACTATTTTGTGTAACTCGCATCCTTTTGCGGAACTCGCTAGGAGCGCTAGCGAGTTCCGCAGAAATCTACTCGTTACACAAAATACTACTTTTCCCAACTGGTTACATAAATAGCTATTATATGCCATTACATAAATGCCATATAACAGTGTCATTAAAACTTCTTCCTATCAATAAAGAAATAAAATGTAAATGACCTTAAGTAGATAAAAAAATATATATAATATTAATAATAATGGTGATAATCAATATTTTTGCAATAATTTTAAAACTGAACTTGAAACTATCTGAGAAACTTGACTGAAAAGTAAAGTCAATGATATGAACACGAACATGGCTCCTGCTCGCTTATTTTGTTCTCTCATTACACACCTACATAGACGGGAAGTAAGACCGCCAAGCACGCGTCACAAGCGAGAACGTTCTAGGGTTTACAACGGCAAACGTAAACTTTACGTTTGCGTTACTAACTGTATGTGATTAGTTATATTCACTAAGGTTTTCTGTATTATATACTGAAAAACCACCACGCATCCTGTGAGACCATAGGTTCATCCCAAACGTGTAAAATAAATTGTCCATTAGTTTGTCAAATAGATGTAATGAAGCCTGAATAAAACTTTAAAACAAATATATTAAATATTTATTTGTATTTACCAATTTTTAATATTAAAGCAATCCTCAGCCTACTTCTTTCTAAAGATTTAGCATAAAACTTTTACGACCCCTCCGTGTACCCGTCGTGTACCACCCGTCCCGTGTACCACCCGTCCAGTAACGTCTTCATTACCAAAGGAGCGCTATCTAAAGGGTCTGCCAATAAGCGCGCTCGATCTTTAAAATGAAATAAAGCAAGTTGTGTGAGAGGTATAAATGAAATTTATTTTTTGTTTGAAAGAGTATTCGAAGGCATTATGTATGGAAAATAATATCGGTCAAATGTCCACCTCGGCTTCGCTGGGTGGCGCGCATACGAGAAGTCCAATTTTCAATGACTCGGCGCACAAATCGGGCTGTATTTCATCGATGGCGTGGCGTATGTTGACTTTGAGGGCATCAGTGTTTTGTGGTTGGTTTGCGTAGACCTGTGATTTAAGAAAACCCCACAAGAAATAGTCTAGTGGGGTTAAATCGCACGATCTCGGTGGCCAGTTGATGTCGCCTCCGCGCGAGATAACCATTCCTCCGAAGCGCTCGTGCAGAAGATCCATTGTGGCGCGCGCTGTGTGGCTCGTAGCGCCGTCCTGCTGAAACCACATATCCTCGACATCCATATTGTCGATTTCATGCCAGAAAAAGTTCGTTATCATGGATCTGTATCGTTCGCCGTTTACTGTGATGGACACACCATCGTCGTTCTCGAAGAAATACGGCCCGATGATGCCTCCGGCCCAAAATCCACACCAAACAGTTACCTTTGCTGGGTGCATTGCGACCTGGTGGACCTCCTGTGGATTGTTCTCGGCCCAATAACGGCAATTCTGCTTGTTGACATTCCCATTTAACCAAAAATGTGCCTCATCGCTGAAGATGATTTTGCGACCAAAATCGGGGTCGACTTCCAACTGCTCTAAAGCCCAATCAGCGAAGATACGGCGCTGTCTATGGTCGTTTATTTTGAGCTCTTGTGTCAGCTGGATCTTGTACGGATGCATGCCCAAATCCAGATGCAAGATTCGGCGAAGTGATGTTTCCGAAAGGCGGAGTTCCTGTGCGCGACGTGAAATTGACTGTCGCGGATTTTCACGCACACTATCGCGCACAGCGGCGAT
The DNA here is from genome assembly GCA_964058915.1 of Tetropium fuscum. Classification (NCBI taxonomy): domain Eukaryota; kingdom Metazoa; phylum Arthropoda; class Insecta; order Coleoptera; family Cerambycidae; genus Tetropium; species Tetropium fuscum. The sequence continues at coordinate 23,188 of CAXKVY010014905.1, read as the reverse complement.
ATTCTGGGCAGATCGGACGTTTCGACGACGCGTCGGTGTTGGCTGATTGTTCACCGAACCGGTTGCCTCGAATTTGTTAATCAAACGACGGATAGTCGACTCAGCAGGACGATCAATTGCACCGTAAAATTGGCGGAGCGCACGGAACGTTGCTCGAACCGATGAATGATTTTCGTAATAAGTTTTAACGATTTGCACATGTTGCTCGCGGCTGAATTGGTTCATGGTGATTTGTGAAGATACACTGAATAATAACAACTACGTTTGCCAACTCTACCACAAACAACATGGCCGCCATGAGCTGTCAAAGATCGAGCGTCCCTATTGGCGGACCCTTTATACACACTAAAGTTCCGTAGTATTCTTGACATACCAACATATGACTTACCTACTTCAAGAGCTATAAGACATCCTTAATAATATTGTTACGTTCATTTTTAGTAGTTAACTATTTGAGAATCGGAAATTTATTGTATGTATACTTGACGGATAAAAACAGTGACTACACGTTCCCTTTTGCATGTGTTTAGAAAATCAGGTCGGCATATTACTTTTATTAGTCGATTGCATCAATATTGCCACAGCGCTTTTATTAGATACTCTGTCATAGATTTACCACAAATATCTTCGTGCATATTGCTGTATTGTCGCCTTATTGTTTTGTGAGTGTTTTGCCAATGTTAAATTGGCAGTTCTGTGACGCTTGTCTAGGCCAGCAGATCTATGGTTGGCCTTCTTCGCTTCCCTTTGGAGCCGAACGCGTGAATGGGATAGTACCTAGTAGTTTCAATGCGTTAAAAGTTTAAGTGAATCTCCTGATTAAATAACGTAGTGTATACGTTCCGATATACTGAAATAAAATAAGGAAATCATTATTTATGTGTTGATATTCTGGATGAATACACATATACCACATTAGTGGGATCAAATAACTTTTAACCAACACGTTATGATAAGCCATTTTGTTTTTCTTGTTCAGATTTTATTTTGCCTACTTTGTGTTCTCCAGAGCCTGCGTTGTGTTGAACTCCCTATAGTTAATTGACGGGCACAGCGAAGCTATCTTTTCAAAGCCGTATTTCCAACAAATTAAGTAAGTTTTGCCAGATATATAGTCACGTAACCTAACTTTTTGTAACGAGACTAATTACGGTCTGTGTTACAGTGTGAGCCACACCACCTTTTTTTAGATCATCTTATATACACCTCTTTATGAGCCACCTTTTGGGACCAACTTCCTGAAGTCCATCGATCCCTGTACCAGTGTACAGTCACAGGAGAGATCCACCTCACTGGGAGACTTATTGCATATCACAGATAAGCTAGTTTTAAGATTATTTTAAAAGAGGACACACTCTGTGATTGACTTGATATTGCTACGCTACGTGTATACGCTTAAATTTCAAATAATAATTATTACGAGCCCTGAGCAAAGTGTATAGGTATTCACATATATATATATATATATATATATATATATATATATATATATATATATATATATATATATATATATATATATATATATATATATATATATATATATATATTGATTGCGGAAAGGTCATAGTGCACTTTGAGGTTTAAACCGTTTTCTATATACACTGTTCATTTATTGCATTTACTGCGTTTCCAGGTACAGTACCACATTTTTATGTAATTTGAATTCTATTTTTGTATCACCAGCTCTAAATTTACCATTTGTACATTAAACCTAGTAATAAGTCTACTCTGTGTGTTATTTTTTTACCTCCAAGAATTACAGAAAGTGCCAGAGAGTGTATTCGATACCCAGAACAATTTGGGGACTAACTGACGTAGTAGCGCATGGTCAGTGGCGTCCACGGGAATTTATTTTTTTTTTAATTAAGAGCTGAGCTAGCTTAGGCCAACTTTTTATTGCCCACTTTATCGCTATTGAATGTACTCCAAGGGGCAATAAGAAATTGGCGCACGGTTTTATGGAGCCAACAGTGGTGCATTCTGTAATTTGTTTGGGTGAACGAAAAATTTTAAAGGTTACAGGGCAAATATTAGGTACTTTGTTTTTATTTTGTTATTATTGTTACGGTCAAAAGTCAGGTATTCAGTAACCTGATCAAAAAGGTGAGGTTATATTCTATTGTAAGGTGTATATATTTACAAGGTGGCCTGTCTTACTGGTTTTATGGTTTGTTAGTACCTTGATATAAGTATACTATATTGGTATAGTAGATTTTACTTTGATTTAACGGTAACCCTGTTAAATTTTTTTATACTTGTGCTTTTAATAGTATTTTGGATTCTTCTTGTTTATTTTGCTTTGTTTAAAAGATGGCACCGCCACAATTTGAGGTTAATAGGCTCAATTCGGATGAGTTATCGTATGAATTAGCGGTTCGAGGAGTCACTGGGGTAACTACTGTTGAACTTCCTTGAGGAATTTACTGAAATTAGAGCGTAAAGGTAATCCTTTAGATTATCCTTTATATCCATTTAGATTTCAGGAAGATTGTGATGGGTTAAAAGAAAATATTGCCGAAATGTTACTTCTTTTGCAAGGTTTTGACGGTTCAGATGATGCGACAAGTAGGAAAATTCTTACAAAATATACATATGCCTTAGGTAGGGTAAACCGGAGTAAATGTTAAATATATAAAGCGATTATGAACAATTTGTTTGAACGTCTTACTATTAAAATTCCGGAGGTAACCAGACTCAAAGTTTTTCGAAACAATATTTCTCTCATTCATCAAACGCAATTAGCTTACTTTAGATAACATTTTTACCACGGACGAATTACTTAAAATATGTAGAAAATGAGAGGCAAGAAAAACTGCGGTCGAAACGTTTATCATCCACCTAGGAAATCAAATCATAATATGTTAGAACCAGACTTAGCTTATTTAGATTCAAATTTCAGTCAACCCTCTTCTTCTGTTGTACATGTTAACCCTAATAAAACTCCTAGAACTAAACTGTGTTATAATTGTAAAAAGTCAGGTCATTTCGCTAGTAAATGTAATATACTTCCGCGTCGGCATTGTTTTCGTTGTAACAAACCTTCACCGTTAGAACTTGTCCAAATTATAATAGCTCTCCGGGAAACGGAACGCAGAGACACTAAACGGTTGGTTAGACGTTTCTGAAACTGTTTTCCAACCCACTTCTCATTTTGATACTCATACGAAACCTATTTTAAATTATATTCTTTCTCATGCAAAGGATGATGATCGACCTTACTTGGAAATTCAAATTCTCGGTCAATCGGTTTTAGGTCTGCTAGATTCTGGTGCTTTGCGCACTCTAGTAGGACAACCAGGTTTTTAAAATATTAAAACAGGCTTGAAATTAGATTAAGATAAAATCAGTAACTGTACCGTTGTTAACGGTCAGACTTGTTCAGTTGTTAGTACGTTTCATGTTCCCATATGTTTGATGGGAGAAGTACGTGTTTTAGATATTTTGGTAGTACCTGAACTTAGTCACACTTTGATATTAGGAATAGATCTGTCCACAAAATTTTGCTTCCAACTGAAAATTATAGATCTATGGATATTATAAACCCCTATAAAGTAAAAAAAATAATAGTTATTTACTTTCCGCGTTATTCGTAATAGCAATTACCCCAACGCAGCGCGGCTAGGAAAATTCTCCCGCGAGCGAGACTAGGCGGATGACATCACGACATCACATGCCAGCTGTATGCGTCAGACTGGATATTATAGTAAGGTTAGTGACTATTATGAGCTAGGACGGGTCGGTTATTTGTGCCGATAGTTATTGTTATTGCCGATAGTTGTTATGCCGACTAGCTTTCACACCACTCGATTGGGGCTGGTTGAAATCGGTATTTGACGCGAGAAAATCCATACCATAATCACGTCTACCATAATCACGAATACCATAATCACGTCTAAATTCGGCAAATTATGTGAATCTCCTTTTTGGAAACCCTCCTCCATATTTGACAACAAGCAATAAACAAACTATATTTGACGTTCTAAATAATAAAGGCATTACTAGATAATACTGTGCATAATATGCACAGTAACGAACGTCACGGAACAAACCTAAGGCTGTACAATACGGAGTACGGTTGATCTATGGCGCCTGCAGACCTAGCAAGCATGTGACGTCAAACCAATGACAACGCGTTTATCCGATTTAAATAAAGCAAGCACTTTCTACGGACGCTGTTGTGGTTCGGATTGACTTTTTTCAGGCACGGTTCTAATATTGCTATTATTAGGTCAAAAGCTTCATTCCTCACTACTTTTAATGTATATTTTTTTTTTGTGGACACACCTATTGATTTCTTCTTAGCTATGAATATAGTGCCCGATTTAAGACAAGATGTATGGCATTTTGGACCTTCTCAGTCGTCAACTGAAATTTGCGAAATTCAAGTTGAACATAATATGACTTTTGAACATAATATGACCAACTTTTCAAATACAAGAATTAACTAGTTTGCTTAATGAAAAATTTAAATTAATGGGAAAAAGTATAGGTTACACACTTAGAGAACATGAAATTATTACGGGTGTGAAACCGATTAAGCAAAGATATTATCCAGTATCTCCTTTTAAGCAGAATTTAATTGATCAGGAAATTAAACAAATGTTGGATAATTATGTCATTGAACCTTCTAAAAGTGCTTGGTCTTCAACTATATTATTAGTTCCAAAACGCGATGGTAGTTTTAGACTTTGTGTAGATTAGCGTGCACTTAATGCAGTAACTAAAAAGGATGCACATCCTCTACCTTATATATCGGCCATTTTAGATAGACTTTGTGATGCACCTGCCACGTGGCAACGTCTCATTGATACGGTGCTTGTGCCAGATTTAGAGCCCCATATATTAGTATATCTAGACGATATAATTATAATATCTATAGACTTTGAAACTCATCACAAAATTTTATCTCAAGTTTTTGATGGGTTGTATGCTGCTGGTTTGACAATTAGTGAGGAGAAGTGTAAATTTTGTCGTCCCTCTCTCAAGTATTTAAGATACGTAGTTGATGCTCATGGTCTCAAGAGTAGATCCGGAAAAGGTTCAAGCCATTATAAATGTAAAAGCTCCTACTAATGCCACATAAGTTCGTGAAAACTTCATTCGTTCGGAAACTCATCCATCGATTATATCACCAACAAATAATCGGAAAGAGAGTGTTCTTTAATAGTGTCAACATAAATTCTACCGACAAATAGTTAGACGTGGAGTATTATAGGAAGAAAACCTACAAGATAATAAAAACTACTATTAATAAAAGGACAATTTAATTAATATAAACGTAAAGGCTAAGTAAAACAATAACAAAGTAACTATCACAAACGTAGTAGATACCAATTAATCTACCAATTGATTAGGATATGAAGTATACCACAGTCATTATTTAAGAATATACTAATATAAGAACTATATTTAATATAGCAACTAAATTTCAGATGCCAAATTTCCATATTGATGAATTAATTACCCACTGATTATATAATAACTAGCAAATAATCGGCATCCTGAATAACCATCCCTTATCCTTTGAAACCAAAGGGTTCTCTCAAACGGGTAAAATAAATTGTCCATTAGCATGTCGAATAGATATAATTAAACTTGAATAAATCTCTCAAACAAATATATGCAAATATTTCTTTACATTTACAAACTTTTAGTATTAAAGCAATCCTCTTAGCATACTTATGTCTAAAGATTCCAATATAACACTTTTATGACATCCTGGGAAGACATGCATTTAAGCTATCTGCTAATAGTTCATTGTCTACGTGGTTAATAGTTCTAGTTACGTGGTTCCGTGGTTACGTGGTTACATCATATTCCTGAACCTCGATAGCATTTTCAAAGTGGCGAGATAAATCGTAATCCTTCGCTATGTTTTGGACACTAGGAACTTTCGGTTGGTATAATTTTATTGTAGATTTCAGCTTGGTATACGAAGGACTGTAGTCCTTTAACGCTGCCAGTCGCTTGTATATTCCATTAGCTATCCGTCCTATATAATTTACATTAACAGAATGCTGCTGTGCAAGTTCATAACATAATTTAACCTATCTTCCTACTAGTCACACATGAAGATATTCTCCTGTGAAATATTTGGTTAATATGTGATTTTATTAACTTAACTTTAATAACTTGCCTCTTGATATGACGTCATGTGGAATATGGAAGGAAAGTAAGTGGCATATGACAACAGTCTGGAGAAGTGGATCGGATCCCGATCTATACACACTAAAGTTCCGGAGTATCCTTGAGATTCCAACATATGAATTACTTCAAGATCTATAAGACATCCGTAAGAATATGCTACCATAAAGAATGGCTCACTTTTTGTTACATATTCCTCTACAATCTAAAATAGCATATAGAGGAAAGTTGAAATAATATAACTTGGCGTAATAACATGTAAGTACCTACTCCTTAAATCACAAAAAGATAATATTTCACCACTCAAGTGTTAAAAAGTATATCAATAGCAACTCTTCTTCATGTTATTACTTTTATAGGACTTTTATAGAAAGCGACCCTGAGGCAACATTCTCACGGCCAACTTCCTCTCGCACACAATCAGTTAATTGGTACCGTAAGATGAAATGAAGATGTTACGTTGTAAATCCTTATCTCACTCATAAAGCATCATTATATGTGGAAACAATATTGTAACGGAATTTTCATATCATCCTCTAGAAATAAATATGCGAAAGAATACTGATAAAGGTTTTTGCACCACGCGTTTTTTCCGTCATGATATTAGCGGCCAGCGATTGATTATCGGGAGTGCGTGTAATCGTTTACTACCACAAACATTACGAACCCAGTCTGAAATTATTTTCAGCAGCCTTTTGGTTAATTTTCATCGCAATCACAATATATGTGTACTTCTCTGCTTGTTTCATTCTGATTGTTAGTCCCAAACAGGCTATTGTGAGTAATTATCTGTATTAGTGTACAGCAGAGATTCAGAGAGCAGTTGATTTCAAATATTTTATATTATTTTACACGGAAGAAAGAAAATAACGGTCCCTTATTGAATATAGAAAATGTACAAGGGAGGGTAGGGAATTGCAAATGGGAGTAAGAGGTGTTTCGGGGATTCCTGCAAAATGATTTGCCTTTGCAAACGTCAGGGAGGAAACGGAAAAAAGACCGAAGATGTGTGTTAAGGGGTAAAGGGCGGTAAGGAGTAAAGGAGTAGGGAGTTAAAAAAATATTTATAACATGAGGACGACTGGTAGGCATATTACAATAAAAACAGTAAATGGCGAATTTAAATTAAACGTAAAGAAATAATTCATATATCAAATTCTAATTTAGGTCAACTACTAATAATTATTGGATTTAAGTACAAAATTGAAAATAATCGCCATTATCTCTGTGAGCTTCATCACGTTATCCATTAACGAATTCTATTTAAACAAAATATTACAGCAATGTAAAAGATCCCCTTTCAATGTGTTTATTTGGTCGAAACGTATAATTGCAAAGGACACTTTAAAATGGACGTGGTAAGATAAATAAGATAGTTAAAATATAAAAAGTTGTAGAAAAAGACATTGAGGCACCATATTTTCGACAACTTCCAAGAGTACTGACTATCACCATGCAATGAATAAAACATCGTTTGAAAATGGGTACTAGACAAATTATTACCAAACGTGAAAGAACCTTCATTCATAATTATTATGGCTCATGTTCATATCACTGCGCACTAGCAGAAAGAAAAATTACCACTTCTTGGATTACGACTCTAATACATAAGTGGTTTAAGAATAGAAGCATACAATATACTAATGCTGCTTTTTGCGAGTGATATGATTAGGAATATTCAAAAAAAACATTACTTAAGTGACAAAACTTAAAACGTGGTAGATGAAATTTTTGACGACATGGTCACCAAGTTTTGCGGTTATCCGCTTATTTCTGCAAATATACCCTATTGAACATGATGGAATCAGCAAAAATCGTTATGACCATCAGGCAATTAGAGAAAACAAATGCAAATTAAGATGAAATAAAAACTTGGAATATTGCCTTAGGAACTCTCACTCATGAAGTAAGGTCTAATTGTGTTCGTCATGCGAATGAAGTCATCCTGTGGTATGATGAAAAAAAATCAAGTACGCTATGATGAAAATCCGAAAATCGTTATAGATCTTGGAGAGTTCCGATGAAGATTTTTAAAATATTTCCAGCGACGAGAAGACTATACGATTACCTCTAAAAAAATATCACTATTACTAAAAAAATACCAGCTTCAATAGTTATAATCAATACCTCAAGGCAGGTCACACGCATGTGGTATTATATACGCCAAGTTACATTATTTATACTCTACTTGTTTTTCATTACACTATGAAATAAAATCGACGTAAGTTCATATTCTATTCTCTACTGACAGTAACATTTACAGTTTGTGTCAAGTATGGAAGTATTACGCAAAATCGTCTTTGTCGATAATGTCTATTTATTCGACGTTTTACTTTTACGTTTTGCAACATATTTCAGAAATTGCTGATCTTGAATTAAGTATGGTATATTTCCAGAAATATCATTAATAATAGGGGTCCCCCTTTTATTAAACTTTATATACATTAATAAAACACGACGTAAGTTCATGGTTTATGGTTCAAGGTCGACGGAAAATTAATGTTAAAATGAAATGCGTCTTAAGGCAATAAATTTATACCCAACATACCGGCATTAAAGTTTTAACCATATCAATAATTTCTTCTTCTGTGTAAATATATATAAGTTGAAAGCAAATTGGGTTACATTCAAGGCGTGCTACTAGAGTCTCGAAGACCTTAGAAAATCCTTTAATATCAGGAAAGAATAATACTTTTGAAGCTGCAGATTTGCTGCTCATGACCCATGACTCTAAGAATAATATTCAGTTTTAGATCTCCTTCTTTATTCACTTCCTGAAGTCTGTAAAATATCGGCATACAGGAAGAATCTTATAATGAGTTAGAAATATTACCTAGGTATTGTAAGCGTTCTTATATCCTTTGCATTAAGAAACACTTCAAAATCTCTCTCTAGGGTTTGCTTAATCTCAACTTCTGTCATGGAATCCATACCAATCTCTGCCAACGTCGAGTAACGACTTACAGATTTTATATCGTTCAAACCTAAACAGAACAGTGATATAATTCGTATATATATATATATATATATATATATATATATATATATATATATATATATATATATATATATATATATATATATATATATATATATATATATATATATTATCTAATAATAATAATATAAAGAAAATATAGGAACATATGTTTGCCAGTTACTTGTTTCTGATGAAACAACCCGTATTTTGACTAGTTTGCCAAGGTTGACGGGAAGACTGAATCGTAACCTAAAAATCCTAGAGCATAGTGTAAATTTTAATGTCAATTTAATATTATGTAAATTTAGCAAATATTCTTCCTAGTAGGTTTAAGTATTTGCTCTTGTGCTTTCACTTTCACCGTATATTGTAAAAGTCTTAATTTTGGTTGAAACATTAGTAGGTATATAAATATTTATATACCTACGGAAGAAAAGAAAGGAAGAAAACAAATAAAAGAACGGAAAGGAAGAAAATAAGGAAACGAAGGAGAAGAAAATAAGGAAACGAAAGAGAAGAACAAAAAGAAGGAAAAGAAAGAAAGAGCAAGAAAATGAAAGGAAGCATATAGTATTATGCAATCAGGAAACCAGGAAAGGCAGTAAAATGTTCCCTGTCGTATTAAAGATATATTTTTTTCCGAATCCTTAAAACTATTAATGATTTCGCTAGATTTTCTTAAACTAAAAAAAAATCATGGAAGAGAATGAAAGAATAAAGATAAGGAGATATCATTACCTGAGATCTGCACATTTTTCTTGAAAAATCATCCATCCAGGTATTGAGTCACACATGCTTTGGGAACAAAAGAGATTTTGAAAGTATCGGACGAATTTTATTTATTTCAAAATTTTTTTATATTTTTGTTAGGAAATTGCACCCACATATATAAATTCTCGTTCTGGAGACTTCATCATATTCTGATCGAGAGGACCTTCTATCCAGCTCAAGTCTTTTAGCTGCATTTGAAGAAGAAATAGTGTTTCTGTTGCTGTATTATGTACTGTTATTACAGTTGTATTAGGGAAAAGGCTATGAAATGTATTACATTCCCGGGATTCCCGAGATATTATGAAGCCTTCTTCTTTTAATGATGCACGTGCTTCATATAGAATCTGAAAAGAAATAATTATATGTGAATGTAGCTTAAGCAGAAGACAGTGTCTTCTGCTTAAGCAGCCTAACCTTAGGCCTTTTGGATATATTTGAATTTATTACCAGTAAGCAATCTGTTTCGTTGTGCATTTTCTTGTCTTCTACCTTGACACATACATTCAAAGCAGTTTTGCTTAGTATTTTAATAAAAGGTTGTATTAAAGGTTGATCTCCTAAAGCCTCATGGACGATAGGTGCCAGAGGAGTTGACAGAGAGTGAACTCATCTATGACTTCAACTACCCTCACCTTATATAGTAAGGCATTCTCCAAGATTATTTGCATATTCACTCTTACAGACGATTCCATGTCTAATGCTGTGAAATTCGGTACAAACATGAAACTTTCTAATACTGGGCAAGATGTAATCTTTTTTCGTGAGATTGAACTAGCAATCAAACCTTTAATACTTATACCACCACATCTACAACAGAATTTGAAACCTTGCAAATAACTTTTAATCATCATTTTCTTATTTAAGCTATACTTACTAAGCTTTTATTTATACTAATTCTGAAATTGGCAATTTATTTTTCCTTTACCTTATTACTCCTGTTTCTGGGTCGCTAAAAACCGGTAGGGATGGATATTCTTCTGTGTCTGTTACTCTATCATTAACAAATTTAAGATGATCGTTGGCCGAGATCGCTAACTCTGAAATATATGTGGGTACATAGAGCAATCTACTATCTGTTTGCAAGATCTTCATTTGAAGCATGTTGTCCATGAACATAATCCAGTTATTTAGCCATTTTATATATACTTTTGAAACTGTACTATCACATTGTTCAATGCTTCTGAAGCCGCCCCTAAAATAGCCACATATTATTTTTAAGTCTATAATACTAAAAATAGGTAATTTTGTAATTAAAATAAACATTTAAAACGAAATTTGAAAAAAATACATATATGGATCATTTTAAATTTCAAATGAAAGGGTGAAGCTGTAATGCGAACATTCAAAAAGTATTACAAACATTTACTAGCAGGCGAACGAAAAATGGCGATTCGTGAGGAGAATATTTGGAATTGCTACGTTTATTAATAGTTTCTTAGATATTTTCATGCTTCATCACAGTTTCTTATCGATGCTATTAATAGACGTGCTGCAATGAAGTTACTTTTTTTAATAACATTATTGTCACTGATGCGTTTCTCTAGAGTCAAATATACTTATTTTATTTTCTATTCATTGCCGTGTGTATTTCGGACCCACGCAAACATAACATGACAACATTCTAAAATATTCAAATGATTTTTAGATATTTTTGAGTGATACTTTGATTTTTGTTTGATAGAATATGAATAAGACCAGCTGCATATTAGTCGTATTTCATTTATCTACATACTAGAGAGTGTCATTTACCTACATACTAGAGAGTGAATGTAGCGCGTGCCAAATTAATCTAGTTATATTTGGCCGGAAAAAGCAGCATCTGCTAAAAAAAATCCAAATTAACCTAAATATTGCTTACACCTTTATTTTAACTTTAGAAGCAATGACTAAAAAGTCCGCACCATTATCGCGCTTACGTTTTTAGTTATTTAACCCTTCAATGTAGAATAGAGCGTAGGATATCGGTTCCCTTGAAATTATAAATTTTCGTAGAATTTAGAAACTTGATCTGACTATCCTTCCATGTGCCTTTCGAAGTCACCTTATTGCGCGATTGCCATTAGTTCAGCGTACCTAATAGTGAAAACATGAGTTATAACATTGTATTACTTTCCATCGATAACATTAGTTCTGTGTTCACTTTGCTGTACGCAATAATGTTTGTTTCTGCGTGAATAAGTTTATTTTTGGTAGTTCTTCTGTACAGACATGTAATTCACGTGTTTTGTTAACAATTACGGCGCATGACGCCGCGTGCGCCTAATAATGTAATAGAATTTTACTGTGTATTTTATATAGGAGATTTTCGAAAATGCTTAATTGAATGTCTCAATGCACACATAGTTGCTCTAATGTTCAACTAAAATGTTGGAGTAGATATAAGTTTTGTTTAGTATCGTTTAATCATAAAAATCATCATAATAAACAACTTACTTAAATACTAGAGTTCATCAAATTAATCTAATGGAAATGAAAACTTAGGTATAAATCATAATACTTAATAATAATATAATAATATCTCTATCCCTCATTCTAACCACAATGGTTAGCCCAGAAATCATAGACTTGTGCGGGAGAGGGGGCGGCATATTATTATTTCGCGAGCCGCATTTGCGACCAGGATGGACTTAGGTTGGTAAATTCTAACCACCATTCAGTGCAGGAATGAGGGAAACCTGGAAAACCTCATTTGTTAGATCTTGGGGATAAATTATTGATAATTTACTTCGCACCGGTGCGGGGAATCGATTCACACACGCTGCCAGGTGTTCGAGCAGAGAGCTAGCACGCTAACCTAACAACTCGACCACCGTCCCCGTAAATAATAAATAACTGATTACTGATTAAAAATAATCACAATGAAAAAATATAACTATTTATAATAAGAAATTCACAGATCTCGCAATCCTTGCAACCATCGGAGGGTGTTGAAAACAAATAGCATATAAGTAAAATAATATAAAACGAACATAATTTGGTATGGTTAAATGGTTTATTATATCAAAAATTCACAGATCTTGCATCTTAGGCAAGTATCACAGGGTTATTGAAAATACCAGACAAAACTGGTAAAAATTTCTCAAGTGAATTGAATAAAAATAAAACGCAGTTGTGTTACGATTTTTTGTTTCTTTCACCCTGAAGGTCTTGTCGTTTTAAACGGGTTATCTTGCATGTGATATTCAGTCAGGTTTGCGATTCCTTAGCCGTGCATATAACATATATGTTTTCGATTAGTAAGTTGATCGTACCTGCCGTACCGAAAACGTTGATACCGTTGCGATGAATTTGGCTCGTCTTATTTTTGTAAACCATTTGCCGCAGGGATATGCCCTAAGTGACCATTATCCAGTTACGCAAACAGGCAGAAATCCACCCCGGTGGATAGCAGAATATCGCCGTGTGAAGAACATCGACAAGATTGTGACTATCTCATAGAAGTGATATCTGCGCTTAAACAGCATTGTCCACCAGGAAGTGAGATTTCACAAGTGTTGGTGTTTGATATTCCTAATCGGCAACTTATACAAATAAAAATTTTGATGAACTGCAGAAGCCAAAAAATCCCGAGGCTAAGAAGAGGACTGTTCACAATCGACTCTTCGCGGCATTGCCAATTCTCCATTTCGTTCAATGAGGCATTTGTAAGAGAAGCCGCCTGTACCAGCCTGTCAGGCTCTTAAGAAGTGTGATTTTCAATGTACTATCAAAAAGAATTTGACGTTTTTGTTTATAAATAAAACAGTAAAAAATTGTCATTCGACTCAGCTAATCAACTCATATCATCTGTGATTAAAGTTTTTGTTTGCCTAAAGATAGTGATGGCATTGTCAAAAATTGTGTTGTATATACAGGGTGGTTAAGAATTACAAAATCTTAATTTTTTGTAAGAGTAAACTTTGATTTTTGTTCATCCCTTATAAAAACATAATTGTGGCAAAAGCATCATTAGTTTTTATACATGGTGATCAAGAAGTACAAACTTTACTATTACCGAATTTTAAGCTTTTGTAATTTTTGAACACCCCCTATAATAAACATAATTTTTGTCGACATTACTTTAGGCAAACAAAAACTTTTATAAATAATAGCGTTTTCCCGAAAACTAAAAATTTTTTGAGATTTTCTAATTTCTGACCACCCCGTATAAAAAATATGATTTCTGTCGACGTCATTACTATTTTTGGGGCAGTTAAAAACTTTTATAAATAATAATATTTTCTTTTTGTTATTTTGGACTACCCCGTATAATAAACATAATTTTTGTCGACATTACTTTAGGAGAGCAAAAACTTTTATAAATAATAGCGTTTTCCCGAAAACTAAACATTTTTTGAGATTTTGTAATTTGTGACCACCCCCTATGATTTTTGTCGAAGAGTGTCACTTTGTGATTTTTGATCACCCTGTATAAAAACATAATTGTGGCAAAAGCATCATTAGTTTTTATACATGGTGATCAAAAAGTACAAACTTTACTATTACCGAATTTTAAGCTTTTGTAATTTTTGAACACCCTCTATAATAAACATAATTTTTGTCGACATTACTTTAGGCAAACAAAAACTTTTATAAATAATAGCGTTTTCCCGAAAACTAAAAATTTTTTGAGATTTTCTAATTTCTGACCACCCCGTATAAAAAATATGATTTCTGTCGCCGTCATTACTATTTTTGGGGCAGTTAAAAACTTTTATAAATAATAATATTTTCTTTTTGTTATTTTGGACTACCCCGTATAATAAACATAATTTTTGTCGACATTACTTTAGGAGAGCAAAAACTTTTATAAATAATAGCGTTTTCCCGAAAACTAAACATTTTTTGAGATTTTGTAATTTGTGACCACCCCCTATGATTTTTGTCGAAGAGTGTCACTTTGTGATTTTTGATCACCCTGTATAAAAACATAATTGTGGCAAAATCATCATTAGTTTTTTATACGTATACAAACTTTACTGAAATGGACCCTATCCCCTATTTAGTTAAGGAAACTGCGATGTCGTGACCTCTGTTTTGTTTAAAGAAAGATAAACCGATTTTTTAATAGCAAGTGTGTAGGGTATAAGCAGGGACCAGAAAGACGGTGAGCGGGAGAGGGGGGGGGTTGAGATAAGTGGGGACGGACGAGGGATTGCGTATGGGGAGGTAGGTAGTTGTACTCTGGTGTGTGCTAGTGTTTGACGTTGTTTGACAAATTTTCCAGGTTAGCAAATATACTTAATTTGTAATGTTTATTATTAAATTTATTATCTCGAAAATTACCGTTCTAGGTTCGTAGGTGATGATTGATGGTGACGATTGATGGTGCGCCTATGGATGGATGGAGGGGGCATATGTATTGGCCCAGGCATCTGATGTCTCGGAACATAGAATCTTGTCTTCGTTCTGTCGAGGCCAAAAATGGGTTGGGGGGCCACACTTGGGTTTGGTAGAACGTAGTTACATTTCAGGCATCGGGATATTTGGCGAATAATCCGATTGAACGATTGAACGATTCCGAGTTGAACGATTCTGTATTGGAAGTTATGCAATCGGGGTCGTTCAAGCGCTTCCTTCTTCTAAGGATGCGTCCTGCTGCTCGTTAGGTACTGTTGTGCCTGAGGATGCCTCCCTGTGGTCCCTCATCAGGTAGCTCTTCTCCGTTTTGTGACATGATTTGTTTGTAGCTTTAATTTTCTACTGTGGTGAAGCCACCAAATTAGATTATTTATATTTAAATTGAGTGATTAGCAAATTTTACTAGTTGTAAAATGAATTTGTTAATCTTAATTTAATTTAAATTAATTTAATTTATGAGTAAAAATAAAGAAAATTTATTTTTTTGTTGCAAGTTTCTTCTTATTCTTTTCGGACGATCGCCATGGGACTGCTGATATATGGTGAGTATTTTATTGAATTTTGGCTTGAATTGAAGTTTTTACATTAATAATCTGTAAAAAAATTGGCTAGGGGTTCCCCTTATATTTTATTTAGCCAGACATTTTATAAAATATCTTGCTGAAAATAGAAGTTATTTTGCTTGAAATGTGTAAAAAAATTGAGCAGGGCACCTTGCATTTTACAAAACGTCTCTGCTGAAATAGAAGTTTTTTGGTTAAAAAATCGTGGATTATTTGAGCAGATGTTCAGAATTTAACAAAATTACTGGCTAGAAAATAAAACACATTTCACGAAAAAATGTACAAATGATCGTTTAAGGTTGAAATAACTCATTACTGATATCGACGACTACAATCGGCTGGCTACTACACACTATCAATTTTAAGAGAAAGGAAAACCAAAGATATATTCGCAGGTAGAAAGGTTAAATAAACATTAAACACTGCGCGTACGCGAGATGGTAGATCTTGACTGTTGGAATGCGTGATTTCATTTGTTTAATACCGGCTGGGTCATAGATTAAAGGCTGGGTGCTCGCAAAGGCTCGCTCTGGTGGCTGACTAGTTGTTTAGTCGGGAGCGACAACAGTAGGTTTGTAAAACTATACGGGATGTACCGAGGATGTAAGCAGCGGCAGGGGAGAAAACTGCCGTGCGCGACGTGATACGCAGCTCGGTACGTCTAATCAGCTCCGGGATGCGATGTGTAAGTTTTAAAAAGTTTCGCGGTGATTTGGCTGGAGTGTTGAACGGTTCACGAGTCTAGAACGACTGGGGGCGCGGCTGGTAGGGGTGGACGCCAAAGAAGAAGAGTTGATGGCGCGCAAATAAGCGTTGCGAGGGAACGTATGTGGACAGATTGACGAACGTATCCAGATAACATCCCCAAGTCCGGAAAAGCGGGGTCAAAAAGGTCCTAAAGAACAAATTAAAGAAGAGAGATCCGAAAGATTAATGGAAAAAAGGGGAGAAAGGTGTGTAGGTCGTTAGACCACTGCGATGTTGGATGGACAATGCGCGTTGCACCGTAGAAGGATATTAGACCTCTTCGGAGTTGGATGAAAAGATGACGATATGCTACGTGAGTCGTCTTGGGACTGCGGCTGGCGTGCGTAATGCGATGTACAAATTCTTATAATGCGTTAAGCGATCAGCGAATTTTCATAAGTTCGACGTGAAGTAGATCAGCTTTCAAAGCTTTATATATGGTTCTATTTTCGTTAGATGTATTTTAAATTGGGCGTTAGCTACCTCCGAGCTAAAGCTCGAGGCCATTATTGTTGTATCATCGGCATCTGTGTTTGTTGGAACGTAGGAATGTCTGATGTGTACTATATATAAAGCTTTGGGGCTATTACTGTGCTTGCGGCACTCCGGGTAGTTGGGGGTGAGTTTGGGATAGGGATGTGGTGACTGGGATTTGGGAGGTGAGGTTTCTTAGGTATCATTTTAGGAGTGAGGTGTTGTGTAGTGGGAAGTTGGATCTGTTAAGTTTGGCGAGGAATCCCTCCTGCCAGAAAATGTCAAAAGCTTTTGCCATGTCTAGCAGGAAAAGCATTGTATTTTTACTTTTACATTGTATTTATTGTAATTTTCGGTTATTTCTGCCGCAATTTTTGTGGCAGCCATAACCGTATTATGACCCTACCTAAAACCGAACTGTTGAGCTGGTTTCTGATCGATTTTATTGAGTCTTTGCAGGATGACCCTTTCTGTTATTTTGGAGAGGGTGGGGAGGAGGGATATCGGCCTATAGGACTCTTGCAATGCGGGATTTTTCTTGGTTTTGGGGATGGAGATGGCATGTTTCCAGCGTTGTGGGAAATGTTGAAATCTTAATATGCTGTTAATAATATAAGTAAGCTAACGAACTGATTTCTTGGATGTTGTCAATCTCATCATATCCTGGGGCTTTTTTATTGGGTGATCGTTTTATTTGATCGGTTATTTCTTTGGGTGTTTCTATGTATTTTTAATTGTTTGACTCCATTGTTCTTGTTTTTATTTGTTAGTATTCATCTAGAATTTGGCTTTTTGACCATTTTTATTAATTTTTTTGTTAATTTCTATCCGGTATTTTTGCCAGTTTGCATTATTGTAACAATACTTTGTCCTTTCTGTGTTTTCCTTATTTTGCCCCGGGATGATGAGCCGAACCGGGTTGTGGTCACTACAAGATCCGTCAAGGAAGTCAGTATTAGCGGGACATTAATACCTTTAAATGGGGCAAAGTCAATTGTGGTGGGAGTGGTATTGTTGTAAGGAAAATGAGTGGGGTTATCGGGGTATAGGATTATATAAGAGTCGTCCTGCGAGTGGTTATATAGGGTTTATCCGTTTGTGTTACACCTACGGTTTCCCCAGCTGCAATGCCTGGCGTTTAAGTCGCCTATTATTATTACTTTACTGCCTAGGTTTGTAATTAAATCAAGTTTGGTTAGTGATTTTATTACTACGGCTGTTAAAAACTGCGATTATATGTATATCATTGTTTATTTTAACTATGCAATGCTCTATTGTAATATTTATGTTGGGAATATGTTCGTGACGAATATTGTTTTTAAGTATCATGTCCATGACACCCTTATGAGCAGGCGCGTTTGGCATTCTCCTTTGCTCTGCTATGGCACCTCCATCGCTCTGCTCTGGTGTTGGACGGGGTCTCTGTTCTTGCCTCGTTGCTGTCTGTTGTTTGTTCTGCCACGCGTTTGTCGTCGGGTTTGGTTCGGGGCCCTATTGTTTTTTGTGGTTGCCTCCTTTCTCGTTTTGAACTCCTGTTCTCGATTGCCTGTATTTTCTTCTCATAAACTTCGCACCCTGTGTGATTCGCGACGTGATCTTTTTCGCAGCGCATCACAATTTCAATTATTGTTTGAAAAAAGCGTCAATGATGATATACTTACCTACCTACGTGTTAAAAGCTGATTTTTTTGTGAATTTTATTGATATTCACTGCAGTTTCCACTATATCCGATGTTGCGATGGACTTCTGAACTACAGAGGAATCATATAAATAAATGGCAGCAAATTAATAACAATGTAATGAAACAACAGAACTTGCCTTGCCAGTTTCAGTGAGTAATACAACATATGACTGGAACGTAGATCAGTTAATAAATCTAGATCTTTAAATCAAATGGCAACTGGGGAAGAAGAAGATAATGTAGAAAATTATCTAGGCCTATCTATTGACAAATCTCTCTAGCAAATAATAGTAATGTTGACAAAAATGAACTAGAGATCAAGGAATATAAAGTATGCGGCACCATTTATCCACCAAGTGCAGCCTACGGTGAAAGTACAGGAATAAGAATCATTATGCATCATCATACGTTATTGGCCGAAGACCCAAGTATTTCAAGATATTTGTTAATGAACAAAACCAAAACATTATATCATGGTCACTTCTGATTTTTGACCTCGAGTATACGCCATTAGTATAGAATAATACCTAGACTTCCTGCTAAAGACAACGATTGAGGTTCGTGGCTAACAACTAATAGAAAAACTAAAAGAATCAATATCCAGCTAAAATGCGAGTAGCACTCAACTGGCAAAAAGCTACCTTAATGGCCCTGAAATAGAAATAAAGTCCCAATTTTTCTGTAATATGGAGCATTTCAACAAATTATATCTAAGTTGATAAGACATGGGGCCTTGAAAACTAAATCTTGTAAATTATATTAACACGTCAATACAATTACGAACAATTACGAAAGTAATTAGATAAAGAATTTAAATTACTTGTTACCGATATCCAGCTAGAAGTAACCCACCACCAGTAACCTATTATTTAGAATACAAAAGGAAATTATGCCAAGGAAACATACTTTCGAAAAGCTAAAATTAGAAGGAAATAGAGATCTACCAGTCTAGAGATCTAGCATATAAGACTTAACAACAGACATACTTAATAAGACAAGACAAGACAAAGCAATCGTTAACAAGAAGAATAGGTACAGAGGATTGAAAATTAAATAATTAGTGACTTACTATTTGGTTCTGTTGACAAATGATAGAGATATTGCTGGCATTACATGATCCTCATAAATATAATACAGATGGAACTTGGGCTTGCTATAATAAACAGAAGATAAATAGACTTACAGAACACCACGATACTTACTTTAATATTTTTAAATCTTGAAGCAAAATATAGAATAAATCCACTACTTTCACCGTTAAATATATAAAATATATCAAAAGCACCTTAGTGTAATGAAGAACAACCACAGTCCAAAACGTGTATATTCACATTTCAAAGGATGCTTCGCTATTTATAGGAACAATTATGATTTCAGTTTTACAATGTGTGCTGTTGCTGACTTATATACAGGGTCTCCCAAAACTAATAAATAACATTAATGTATCAGTAAAGTCACGTAACTCTCGCTATAGATATTAGATTGACACCATACATATTCATGAAAAATATATCATATTTCCAGAATATCTTATTGCTGGAAAATCTTACGATACTATTTTAGAATTTTATATTTTCCGTCACTCTATATGACGTTCAGCAGGTACATAAATATATGCAATTAAACGAAGTTTGTATTAATTAAAAGTAACCATCAAGTAGCTACATGAAATGTGTTAATCTTAATTTCTAATTACAGAATGAGCCATTGTTCAATATTGGTTTAATTAACAAGAAAATATTAATAGAAAATTATTTGCCATACTATCTGGTACCGCATTATTGTGTTCCTGTGCAACGGTAATATTACATATTTTCTTACTATGACGATCTGTGTCTATATGACTAAATAACCGAAATGAGAATAAATCTCAATAGTCAGAATATTAAAAAGAACATTTTATGTTCTAGGAGCCCTTGGTGATCCGACATGTGATATATAAGTGAACTATCAATTTCAAAACCTAATATTTGAAATATTATAAGCTACATAGTCCATTTCTGAACGCTGAACTAGAATCATTAAATCACCCTGTACGGGAGGACATTAATTTATTTATAACTCGTAAGTATTGTCTAATGAATGGCTTGGGGTAAAGAGATAATTCCGCTCGACCCCCTCTGAATGAGGTCATGAATCCTGTCTGAGGCGCAACCGAAGCATATTGGCGTAACAAAATGAATTCAGAGGTAAAATTTTTTGAAAAGTGTCCGCAGATAATAAAATATTTTTTGTTTGATTTACAGTTAAGAGATAACCTTCCTGCGACGAATTCATCCATAAACGGCATTAACGACAGATTAACAGCCAAAATCATTCGTCAATTCCTTATTCCTTACCAAGCATGGACCAGTTTCGAACTTATTAGTTCTCACCAGTACGCTATGTAGTTCTCACCAACACGCTATGTGGGGCGATGAAAGAGGAAAATGACAAAGGCCACTAAACCAGTCTATGGGGACTAAGTAGAGATATAGAGATATAGATATATATATATAAATATATATCTCCCTCTAGTGGCCATTTGCTACTACATCTCTGACTTCAAAAGATGCATTAGAGAGTCAGCGTCCGGAAATGCCAAATGTGTTCCAATTTAAAACAATTATAGTCGCAAGAAAACAGCTAAAATGCATGAATTTATAGTAATCAAATCTGGAGATCTGTTAGAAGCTGATATTGCGAGATTTCATACCTAGATATCATCCTCATTTATAGAGTGGTGACACTATTATTATGGGAGCCGAAGACCAAAACCATGTATTGTATAGTTAATTAGTTAGGGTGAACCAAGTATCCATATCATTGCATCTGAATAAGTTCCCACACTACATATATAATATATAAATTCAAGGGGGGGCTGAAGGAACAAGAAACGCTTTACTTTATTACTTTCAACTTCAAGGTCTTAACTAGTCTAAAAGTCTTAAAGAAAAGATAACCTTAATATGTCAACAGTTTTCATTGTTAGTACAAATTAAAGGACAAATTCGTCAAAAAACTATGGATAAAAATACATCTTGCCATATTGAAACTGATATCGAAATACTCATAAGCATAGATCAAAACTTTTTTCCTGCAATCACAAAATATTTAACAATTTAGTAACCTGTAAATATCAGTAGCTACTGCCGAAAGAAGTTTTTCTTCTTTGCGAAGAGTCAAAAGTTGGACGCGGTCTCGTATGAAACAGGACGTTTGGAAGGATTTGCCCTCTTGCATATACATAGGGACATTGACATTGAAATTGAAAGGGTGATTGATAGATTTGCTAAGGAATCTAGAATATTAGAATTTACTTTATAACTTTACAACTATTATTGTGTTTTTAGTGTTTATTTTATATACCTAACTTAGTTATTATTAGCTGATTAAATAATTTTGTTTATTTTCCTAAGTGTATGGTGTATATGCTTTTGTATTCAGAACGTTTTTTTTTGTATTAAGACATATTATCCTTACTATATTAATATAGTTTTACAATATATGAGTTTCACTATAAAATATACTTTCTATGTATATTTTTTTTGAAAAATTATCGCCCCCCATCATTTGATTTGTTTCTTTGGGGTTATTTGAAAAGCAAAGTTTATTCCCCAAAACCGAGGAATTTGGAAGAACTGAAGGAACGAATACGTCACCACAAAAGAGCAGTGTCTCCGATTGTTTTAAATAATGTGTAGGCGGAAACATTCAATCATTTAGAGTCGTGCTTAAGAGAGAACGGTCGCAATTTCGAACATTTAATTTAGATTTTAATAGAATTTTCTATTCTTTGTTTCGTTCTTTGTTTCTTGCTACGTTATACTCTTAGTTTTTTTTGAGTTGAGTTGTTCATTGTACTGTATTCTTATTAATTTAAGTTTAAACCTCTGTTTCCCAAAATAAATATAAAGTATTGCTGAACTCATATGAGCTCATCTACAAGAATCTGCGGGGAAAATATATTGTTGCCATTAGAAAAAATATCGATGAAGTCAAATTCGAAACACCTAGATCGCGATATTATTGTATATTACATCAAAATAAGCGGAATTAAAAATAAAAGACGTGTCCCAGAATTTTAGATAGAAACGTCAGTCTTAAGAAATATGAAATTTATCCGTTACTTTTCTAACGCACTGTATATTATATAAATATAAACAAGTTATTGCATGGAAACTCTTGAAATTAAAAACTGAATCAACTCCAGTTTTGAAGTATTGAATACATTTTCAGTAATAATACCCAGCTCTGCAGTCAAAGAATCTAAAGGATTTTAGCATTTTCAGGTTAAAGCAAGTGTAATGAACACAATACAGGAGGAATTCTGCAGGCAGTGAAGAGATAAAATGTTGGTTGTGGAGATTTATAGGAATTTATTGTAAAATGTTGATATTCAAAAATTTTCTATAAGTAAACACTCAATTATAGTGTTTTTCTTTATTAGCAATCGATTTTGACAACAATATCGCGATTTTAACAATGTAAGCCAAATTTTGTTT